>JAJJMB010002292.1:432447-495897 GCA_023531105.1 Papaver atlanticum | reverse complement strand
TGGAGATAGACTGTCACCTTGTCTTAGCCCCTCTTGTTGGAACCATTGTTTCAATTGGAGACTCATATAAGAGAATATATATTGAGGCAGTTGAGATGCACTGATTCACCAGCTGGCACCATTTTCCACAAAATCCAAACCTTTTAAGTATTTTAGTGATGAAGTTCCATTCCATTATGTCAAATGCTTTTGACATATCCAGCTTCACTGCAACAGCACCATGGAGAGCTCTTGTGTTTTTCATATAATGCACAATTTCATGGTCTATGACGGTATTATCCATTATATTTCTACCAGGAACATAACCAGCTTGTCAAGGGGAGATGATTTTGTGAAGAATAGGCTTTAATCTGTTTGTCATGATTTTTCAGATGATTTTGTAGGAGATATTGCATAAACTTATTAGTCTGAAGTCAGATGGTGTTTGAATGCAATTATTCTTTGGTATGAGGGTTTGGAAAGTGTGATTCAGCTCTTTTAGGAGTTTACCATTTTTGAAGAATTCCTACACCATCTTGATTACATCATTACCCACAATCTCCTAATTTTGCTGGTAGAATCCTGCTTGGAAGCTATCTGAACCTGGAGCTGACCAAGACTTTATCTGAAAAACATTTTCCTTAATCTCCTGTGTTGCTGGAACTTCTGTGAGCTTGTTATTTTCCTCTTCAGAGATGCAAGGTGTTATGAGGTTCATTATTTCTTCATTTTCATCAGGGTTGGAGGTTGAAGCTATCTCTTGAAAATGATCCAGTAAACTTTTTAATATGTCTTCTCTTGTATTCTTCCATTCTCCACTTGCATTCTTTAGAGAGTGAATCTGATTACATCTTCTTCTATAGTTGTCTGACTCATTCTACACAACAGGGGTTTATTCCTAATCGGAACTATGCTGGGCCTGACCTATCCTGGGCCCTGGCGTGTTTTCCACCCAATATACCGAACTCTCTTTTTCATGTCAGTATCTCCGCCGAGACGAGAGAGACTTTCAGCGTTACTAGGAAAAAAGAGAGCGAGACAAGATGAAGCCATCACCAGCTTTTTACTTCCCAGACATGGATGAACAGAGTGTAGCAATGGATGTGGATGATACAGATCCGTTAGATATGTTGGGTGAAGGTGTTGTTGGTCATATGGAGGTCAAATTGGTTGATTCTGATTTCTTCAACAAATTTTCAGATGATTTTGATGATTCTGATATCAATTAGCAGAAGAGAGGGAGAGCGAAGAGGGATTTATCTGGTTTCTTATCTACAAAACTCTATTTTATGTTAATATTTTGGTTAGGTTTTTTTTTTTTAAATGCTTTTGAACGATTTGATGTTGAAATCGTTAGGTAATTACTGTTACTTCTTGGTATATTAATTAGAATCGAATGGATTTATGTTTTGTTCTTCCGGTAGATATGTTATTTGGAATTATTGATTTGTTATTCTGTTTTTAGGGTTTCGTATTGCTTGTTTGTTTCATTATGGTGTTTGGGTGTTAAAGATTTTGATGGTAGTTTCGTTTGTAGGTTGTGGAATTAATGAAGTTCTATTTTGATTACTTGTGCTTATGGTTGAATGTTCTGAATTCGTCAAATCGCTTGATTATTTGTGTCTAGGAAAAGATCTTGTTCTTTATAATTTTCTGGCATAGTGGTAACTGGTTAGAGATAGGGAAAAGGGATCTGTGGAGATTGTATACAATTTTTGTACATGTAATCCGATCATTGAGATTGTATACAATGATCGGAGATTTGAGGGCATATAATAGGTTGTATGCACTTACGGTCGGAAGCCAATTTCCTGGTGCCGAAACATCCGATACAAATTCAAGCCGTGGAGGTTCAGGGTTGGGGTGAAAATGGTTGAACCTAATGGGCTCAAGAAATTGAGGAGTAGAGAAAGTGTAAACCCCTGGAATTGCTTCTCGCAATGGTAATAATGGTGATGCTAAGTACTTTGAATTGAAGAATGTGGTATATACAACCATGAAACGAAAATGGATCATTGTAAGAAGAAGTTTCCAAGAGGTAACTTTAATTTATTTATTTATTCAGTTTTTTCTTTTCATTATGAAAATGTTGATTGTTGACATGATTGGGTTAGAATGAGCTAAAGTAAAGAGCAGTTAAGTTGAGATATCTTATCCCAATTGGATATTCTTTTCATGTTTTGGAAATAAAGTTTGAAGGTTTCATGAGAAAAGGGTGTTTTAGGATGACTTAGTAGCTGAGCTATAGTTAACTTACTCTATGTTGATATCTTATCTCTGTTAGCTTCTTCTAAAACTTTGGCTGAAAAAACGAAGTCATTCCCACTGACTATAGGGTAATTGGTGACCACCATGAAATCTATTTGTAGATTTGGTTAAATTGCTGTTGGTATAAGTAACTTCTGAGTCTTATGAGAACTGCTTGACCAGTAATCTATTCTGAGCACAAGAACCCTTTAGTTGATATTCAAGCACGACGACAGCTGAAACACCCAAACCACGTAACTTATGTTAGTGTTCATGACTCGTTCCCCTATTTGCAATACGCAACTCTCTGTGGGTCTGACAGATGTATCCGCAAGATAATGTCGGAAATTGTTTACTGAAGCAGTGATAATTAAAGCAGTGTTTGCTTTAATTATGTATGCGTGTTACTGGACTGATTCTGTAGCTTATGATCTTGTTAGTTTTTTGGGTTTGTACTTAGCGCATCAATGAAAATCATTTGTTGTTCCAGTTCGAGTCATTTAGTTTGTAAATTGGTGGTTGAGTTCTCCCACCAGATTGTGTAATTTTAGCATGTGATATAAACATCTAAGGGCTGAAAATTTGGACAATGTTGCATGTGTGGCATAAGCAATATTGAAGTGATGATTGCATTTTAAGCATGGACTCTCCATTATCTTAGTTGTAAGAAAGAAACAGAGAAATGAAAAATTGTGGGGTTTCTTCAGCTCAAGTCTGTAGAACCAGCGGAATTCTGGTGGTTTATGTGGTGTTTGGATAGTCTGTGGTGGTGTGTCCAGATATTGTTACAATGGAAGGATTAAAAAGTTGTGCATTAGATAGTGCGGGTAATTATTAGAAAGAATAAAAGTAACATGCCTAGACGTCCACGAGCTGATGACATTACTGGCTGTGACTCCACTTCTATGTGTGCTGTGGGAGTTTCAGCTGTTGATAGAGCTGGTGGTGTTTACAAAATCCCCCTTTATATCCTACTGGTTTCTTAAAATATTTGAGGCATCACCACCTTTAACTTAGACACCACTATCACCAATAGGGTTTTTCCTGTAAAAAGCACCTATTCATATTATTTGCCTAGTGTGGATTTTGATCATCCTTGATTCTTGCATAACCCCATGGACTCCTGTATGGGCAATTATAACCCTATACTTGTTAAGACGGTTTTGTTGATTTTGGTGATGGCATTAGAATCTGATTAGCATTTCTTTGTTTCTTAGGTGCTTCACAAAATATTATTCTACACATCGTCATTATGAATAGTTTACTGTCTGTTAATTCTGCGAATTTATTTACTCAATTCCTTGTTCGGCTCACCTATATTCAGTTCCTTGATGCTTAAGTTCTGTTAATGTAATTGGCGTGAAAGTCAAATTTTGTCACACATGTATGTTTAGGGCTGTCCGTGGTTCGGTTGCCAAACCCAAAAACCAAACCATTGTCTCTTATGAAAAATCAAAAACCGAACTAGCCATTCTCGGTTTATAATACTAGGAATCTATCAAGAGACTTCGATAGCAGTTTATCCAATGCACTCCTTCGCATACCTATAGAGAGGTTAATGGTGCAGCTGATCTGCTTGCTAGCATGAGACCTGCAGGTGGTTTATTTGTCATTCATCCGGACTTCTTTTCACAGGATTTGAAGAAAATTGTTACAGAAGATGCTAAAGTCCACTATAAATAGGTGTTGTCGGAGAGGGGTTCCTCTCCCGTGGGCATCTTTTTGTTGTAGTCAGTAGTTGCAGTATGTGATAGCTTGCTTTCTATTTTGTTTCTTTTCCTTTTCTTTCTGTTCTGTTTGTTGGTTGGGGTCTCCTTAATCCTCTCTTTTCCAAGAAAAAACATCTCGCCGGTTTTTGATTTTTTTTTGATTTTTCTGGTTTTTATTATAATTTTGATTTTTAACCAGAATTACCAAGTTCAGTTATCTATTACTATGATAAAGGGAACACCCCTTAGGCACTGTAGATGAACAGTGTTTTGAAGCTGTAAATTTCATTCGGACCATTTTGCCCTTATTTTATTACCCATACAAGTGATGAAAAATAAATAAAATGAGGGTATAATAGTCAAACGAGATGAAAATTGACTTCACAAAACTTCTGTGATGGACCCGTATCAAGCTTGCAAGTGCGTACGCACGTGCCGAATACTAGTTATAAGTAAACAAAATCATATATTATTAAAAAAAAAAAACTAAAGCAAATTATATCCAAAATGAGCAAAATGTATATTTATATTATATAATTCAATATATGTTTTAGTTTTAATTAAACTTTCTTTATTTATTTATGGGTAAACTCATTGAAGTTCATATATATATATGATATTATGATGGAAAGTTAGCTATATATTGTTGCGGCTTTTATTGTTGTTGTTTTTTGGTACTAACTACCGGATGTTTTTTGTTTGTTTGGTTTTTTAGGGTTTCTGTTTATTTTTTTGTAAAGTCAAACCAAAACCACCCGAACGCGTTTTTACGATTTTTGTGTTTCTCGGTTATTGGATTTTTCGGTCTATGGTTTCCTGGATTTTTTTGTCGGTGCGGTCTGGGTTGAAAACCAAACCAAGGGCATCCCTGTGTATGTTATATCGTCCATCTGGATGTTCTCATTCTTCTTTATATGCATTAATTGTGTCAAGCTTTTTGATCACCATCGCACATGGGTTAGACTGTGTACTGGTGAGGTATATGTTATGTTCTTCTACAACATTGCTTCAAACTATCTATCTCCCTCAATTTAGATAAAGTGATGTAACCATTTATTGTTAATACAAAAATGTCGTGCACAATATCAAAATGTGCCTTGATTAGGTGTCATGGTAGCTCAGTTCAGCAATGCCGTCATCTTCAAACAACCGATGGTAATCTTGTGTTGCTTCTCATTTTGGTCGTTAGTATCTAATCCGTATGTCTAAACAACTTAAGTATTTAATTCTTTTGGTTGCTTCTCATTTTGGTTGTTTAGAATGAATCAAAGAACTCAGGGTCTCCTCACTGAAAGCATTATCGTTTTCAGCTTTCTCAACTAATATGGATTTTATTTCGTCACCGAACAAAACATGACCGAACAAGGAAGGTAAGAAAGATAAAGACAACTACTATCTATGTTAGGAGCTTGCTGGTCGAAAGAGGACCAACAACATGCACAGTTGATTGAGATTTGCAGAGAACTCTTGATCAATTTCGGTGGAGAACAATTTATTGTTCGGAACCAAATCATGATTCAAGTTTATCATTAGAAAATAGCCTGGAACAGTGATATGTGTCATTGATGTTATTAAGGAATGTTTCAAATTGATTTAGAGAAATATAGAATTACCGCATTCGGAATACCAGACAGTGTTACCAGTCTTACAAACTAAGAAAACTAAGATAGTGTTATCAGTCTTAAAAACTGAGAAAACTATTATATGTCTGAAGCCGTATTACATGTACTTGTATGCATAGCGAGGTAGCTATATATCGACTTTCAGATTTGTGTGATACGCATATTCATATGCACATCATGGGAAAATATATTTGTTTCGTGATCCGAAAACCATTTTGGAACTGTGGTAAGGGAACCAGGTTAAAGTATTTAAACCGGTATGCGAAACAATACAGTTCCATGTTCGAGAACCCATTTACTACCCAAACTGGTACGCAAACTGAAAAGGTTCAGTGAACTCCGGAACCGGTAAAAGTCTAAAGTTTGCAAACCGGTACGTGAACTGAAAAATTTCTGTCAACTCCGGAACTTAGTGTATCACCTAAGTTTTCAAACCAGTACGTGAAGTGAAAAAGTTTTGTCAACTCTGGAACTAGGATTTGCTTATAAGTTTGCAAACCGGTCCGCGTACCATGACTCAGCCGATTCACGAACTACTCAAGTATTTGTACTTTATGCATTTACGAATTATGTCGATTATGATTCAATCGTGATTAAATTATTTCTCTGATATAATTTTCATTTGATCAATTCTCTATAAATACACTAGACTTATTTGATTACATGACTGTGACTCAAGATCAATGTCTTTGTGTTTATGAAAATGAGTGTTAAGCTTTTAAGTTCAAATCGGCTACTTTCGGCTAACCATGTTGGACATAGTCCTTATACACGGTTCGGTTACGGTTTACCTAACTAGAGTGTATATCTTGTTTATGTGAATAAGATTCAAAGTTTTCATCTAACGGTGAATATTGTTTGCTTGGTTCCAAAGCTATCTTAGCTTAAACCTAAAGCAACCTATGCTTTGAATGTCTATATAAGGGGAACTCTTGGCAACTGGGATCTTTGAATCCTGACACTACTTTTTGGTGTGTCCTAGTTGTATCTAGAGTAGTCCTCTCCAAAAACCCTTTTAGGGTTTAATGACAGTCAAAGACTTCATTGGGATTCGTGAAGCCAGGTCTGGTTATCTTTTATCTTGATAAATTGAGTATCCTGATCTTGTTCGATATTAATTTATCGCTTGAACAAGATAGATAGAAATCACAAAATTCTCTTCGTCTCAAACTTTGCGATTCCGCAAGTTTTATACTTAACAGTGAATAATAATCTAGGATGCACTTCGGGTTACATAAGTCCGGGTTTTGAGGATAGCTAGACTTCTGTCAAATTACTATCGATTTCCATCACCTTGAATCTTGATATTACGTTTGATATGATCATTCATTTCAATCGTAAATCAGGAAATCAATTATAGGCTTAACCTGTGGGAGGCATATTTGGTTTAAAGTCTTCAATTGAGTTGAAGCAACTCTTAGTTGGTGTGATGTCATCTAAGGGAATCAATTGCACAGAATCCTGCTGGGATTCAAGAGGCGTAAGGAGCGCGACCGTACCTTAATCGGTGTATTTCCTTTTAGGGCTCAACTACATTCCAGACCGAAGTTAATTGGTAGTAGGCTAGTGTCTGTAGCGGCTTAATACAGTTTGGTGTTCAATCTGGACTAGGTCCCGGAGTTTTTCTGCATTTGCGGTTTTTTCGTTAGCAAAATTTATGGTGTCTGTGTTATTTCTTTTTCTGCATTATATTGTTTATATTTATAATTGAAATATCACAGGTTGTCCATTGATCAATTGGAGTAGATACGCCCGACCTAGTTTTGTTGGATACAACTTGATTGATCCTTGGATATCGGTCTTTGGTACTGTCCAAGAAATCTCTTTGTGATTAGGTTCATAGATTCAATTTTGTAAACGCTCTAATCACAAGAGAGATAAAGATATAACTCTAGACACTTTCCTTGATTGAGTTTTTAATCTCGGAGTTGTTTTGGTCCATACAGATTGCCTACAAAAAAATTGGTGGTGTATTTTTGGTACCCCCAGTGTTTTCAATTTGTATTAGAGCAAGCAAACACGCTAAAACCTAATAAGTCTGTGTTTAAAGCAGTCTGACTATATGGACAAGAGTGAAATCTAGAAAAACGTATCACTGGTTCAAAATCAACCAGTTGATTTTGATCAAAGTTTGGATCCAATACCTGAGTAAACTGTCATATCTTGATCAATATCTAAACATCCTCTGGATATAGAAACTGTTGATAACTGGGAAACACACCTACAAGAAAAATTGGATGAACTTTCAGATGAAGGTGACTCGAATATTGATAGAGGCGTTGATGAGGAAATCTCATAGTATATTAAGTTGTTGGAACCGGTTGAAAAGTTGACGACTCCTTGTGTGACTCCTTGTTAGAGCATAGCTCGGTTGAACTCACCAAGCGTTGGTATGTCAAGTTTGGTTGTCATATTTTAGTGTTCAAAACTCATCTAAAGTCGCTTGATTATATACTAGAGTCAACTTCGTTTAGGTTAGACTATAAAGTCTAGGAATGTTGAGAATACAAGTATTACTCCGAAGACCTGAAGAATGTGAAGAAGAAGCGAACTACAACGACGATATCATCCTTCTTCTTGAGTTTAGTAATATTGACTTGAACTGTTTCATTCCTAACGTATCTTTCAAGTTGTGCTATATTGAAAATATAATTGCGAAGATGTATATACTGTACATATTGTATGATACTTTAGTGATGTGACATGGTCATATTTGTATGATCATAGTATTAGGGAATTAGACTACGAAGTATAACGCTTATCTTTTGAACTACGTAGATATGACATCGACATAATCTTGTATATACTGTTATGATTATGTGAATGGGTTACGGTGAAGATTTCATCCTAGGAAACAATGGTTTACTATTGTTTAAAGGAAGTACATTCATGAACTTGTTTTATGAATCGAAAGGAAAATCGTTAGGCTTATTGTTATGGTTATTCATTGCAAATCTTTGGATTACCAATATGTATGAGATGGTAGAACCGATCGTAAATTTGTTATGCATCTTGGTATAACTAATCGCAATGACTGACTTATGATTTGATATGACTAGTTTTTAGTTATTGGTGTAACCGATCCTAACTAATCACCATGAGATGGTATGATCAATATTTGTAATTGGTGTGACCGATCACAGAGTGTTGTGTAATCGATCCTTGTAATTGGTAAGAAGTCCTGGTAATTGGTGTAACCAATCATAGTAATTGGTGTAACCGATCCTGGTAACTGGTGTGACCGATCACAAGCAATACCGTGGAATATGGTAATCGGTCATGGTAACTTGTGTAACCGATCACAAGTATTTCCATATTGAGGTATAACCGATCCTAGTGATTGGTAGAACCGATTGAACCCATGTATGTGATTTGATGTTTGATCAATCATATAGTTATCTTGGAATACAGGTCAACCAATTCTAAACTTGTTTGGAAGTGTGGTAAAACCGATTCCAAGAATGTAAATCCATGTAAATATGAATAAGGATTTACAGTGAAGAGATGTCAACATACTTTGAACACGTTCAATAACTCTTATCATTTATTGTTCAAAGATATTCCTTAGTACTCAGGGAGATCATGTGCCGAAATAAATTAGGAATCTTTTAATTAAGGTTTTTGGTTTTATATGCTTTAATTACCAGCAATCAAATGCATATTTCTAGAGAATAAAAATTAGTAATGTGCATTTACTAGTTGGAGATTTTGTATTGAGAGATTTCGGAAATTTTTGACAAGCATTTATTGGAATTAGGAAAACCGATTTTGGAATTCATTGCATATCTTGAGAATATTTTCGGTTTTAGAAATTCCTTGGTATCCAAACATCATTGGTCTATAAATACCTAAGTTTACATTTCTAGCAAACTATCCTAAGAGCCTGGCAAACTTCATTCTTGTTGTTTCCAGTGGAGCCGTCTAATCGGAGATGAAAGTATCCTAATTAGGTGAAATCTCTTACAACCGCTCATTTATAGACTTCTGTGGGATCAAGAAGCTCTACGAGTACCGTTGGAGAGAAACTACATAATTGCAGTGTTATTAGTTTTCGACTGATTTGATTGACTAACGGTTGTTGAAACTTTGATTGCACCTAATTTGTTTATTCTTGAGAATCTTCTCTTCTGATATAAGATTCACTCAAACTAGATCGAAGTATCGACGAGATCTTTAGAACTGTTTGTAGATCTAAACACATCTTGTGATAATCTATCGTTAATAGACTCCGTTCTGTTTATGATTGATCACAAGAGATTCAAGTGGTGTTGTGCAGGTTTTTATTGAAGATTTGAAGACGATGAATATTTTTTATTTAGTTCTCATATCTTTGTGTGTGCACAAACCTTGATCGGATGGGATACAACTACAATCAGATTTATTCGATTGATTAGTTGCATGAGATCGACATCGCTTTGAAGTTTCTTGTTGGAATCTATATTAATTTATTGTGAATCTAACTTAACTACTTTTGTAGTTATTGGATAGATTAATCTAACCAGGAAAAGGAGTTTATTAGATTAAATGGAAGAGCCTTTGCATATGACTTGAGATATCTTTAGGGGAAATAATGGTTTGGTCCTTTTTTAGGTGGTCCCAAGTTAGTTTGGTCCTTTGGGAAAACTCCTTTACTGTTTGGTCCATAATTATTTAAAAATATTAAATGGACCAAAGTACCCTTCCGTGTTAATTTCAACTTATTTTTTGTAGCCGTTCATTATGTATGATGAACTCCGTAGTTCATTCTTTCAAATGAACACCTAATAAAACCAAACTAAATCACATATGAAAAAAGAGTTCATTCTGTAAAATGAACACAACCCAAAACTTCATTATTATGACAAGAAAACAGAGTTCATTCTTTCTAATGAACACATAACAAAAACAAACCAAATTCAAACTAGAAAATAGAGTTCATTCTTTCAAATGAACACCTAATAAAACCAATATAAAAACAGAGTTCATTCTTTCAAATGAACACCTGATAAAACCTATATGAAAACATAGTCCATTCTTTCAAATGAACACCTAATAAAACCTATACAAGAATAGAGTTCATTCTTCCGAATGAAGACCCAATCAAAGTTCATAATTATGGATAAAAAATCAGAGTGCATTCGTCAAAATGAACACCCAATCAAAAGTTCATAGTTATGACCAAAACATCAGAGTTTATTCGTCAAAATGAACACCTATCAAAACTAACAAAATCCAAAACCTAGAACAGAGTTCATTCTTTAAGATGAACACCTAATAATTCAAGATCTAAAATAGAGTTCATTCTTTGACATGAACACACAAAAAAACCATAAAAAATCAGAGTTCATTTTGTGTGATGAACTTTGTCGTCTTCATCATTCTTCAACAGAGTTCATTCTAATCAATGAACTTCATCAAAAATCAGAGTTCATTCTGTTTGATGAACTTCGTCATCTTCATCATTCTTCAACAACATCAGATTTGAGTTCATTATGTTCGATGAACTTCATCGTCTTCATCAATCTTCAAACAGCAGTAGAAAATGAATTCTTCGTCATCTTCATCTTCATCTCCAACACGAGCAGCAGCAACAACATGAGTTCATCATCTTCATCTTAAACAATAGCAGAGTTCATCTTCATCATAAACAATAACAAAGTTCATCATCTTCATCTTCAACACGAGTAGTAGCAGCAACATGAGTTACTCGTGGAGACGCCATTGTTACAGTAGCAGGAAGAAATCAAAAACAAATCAAAAAAAAAAAAAAGTTTTTCACCTTCGAATCTCCATTGTTATAGCAGCAGGAAGATAAAGATGGAGATGATGAACTCATACAAATCTTATCTGCAAATCGTCTTTATCATCTCTGCAAAATCAAAACCATAGAAGAAGAAAAAAAATAGAGAGAGAAAAACTAAATCTGAAAATATGGAGGTGAGAGAAAGTAAATCTGAAAATAATATCTTCTCTCTTGATAATTGAGTATATATGTCCTAGGGTGACGTCATGGATGATGTAATGGTTCCAAAAGGGTATTTCTGCCACTACAAGATGACAATTACATCATCCATGACGTCACCCTAGGACCAAACCATAATTTCTAGGACCAAACAGTAATATATATTTTGAAAATGGACAAAACAGACAGTTGACTCAGTCAACTGGACCAAACTCACTCTAATATATTATTTCTAGGACCATATGGTATTTCCTACATATCTTTATCTTGAAAGAATCAATAGAGTTGTTACCAAACATATTTGTTGTTCCTTTACTGTTTGGAATACGATCCAAAGAAATTTTTCCAGTGCGTGCACTCATCGAAGTCGGAAGCGCAAGGATACCGAGGAAACTAAGTTCACTTAGGGGTAGTTGCTTGGTCTTAACTATACAAAGTTGGTGTAGGATTGGGCTATAAGGGAATAAATGCTCCAAGTATTAGCAAAGAGGTAAAATTTGTCAAGGTTAGTGATTCTTCTCAATGAAAAAGTTTGCATACCGGTATGCGTACCATGACTCAGCCAATTCACGAACGACTCAAGTATTTGTACTTTATGCATTTACCAACTATGTCGATCATGATTCAATAGCGATTAAATTATTTCTCTGAGATAATTTGCATTTGATCAATTCTCTATATATACACTAGACTTATTTGAACACATGATTGTGACTCAAGATCATTGTCTTTGTGTTCATGAAAATGAGTGTTAAGCTTTTAAGTTCAAATCGGCTAGTTTCGGATACCATGTTAGACATAGATTTTATACACGATTCGGTTAAGGTTTACCTAACCAGAGTGTATATCTTGTTTATGTGAATAAGATTCAAAGTTTTCATCTAACGGTGAATATTGTTTGCTTGATTCCAAAGCTATCTTAGCTTAAACCTAAAGCAACCTATGCTTTGAATGTCTGTATACGGGGAACTCTTGGCAACTGGGATCTTTGAGTCCTGACAGTACTTTTTGGTGTGTCCTAGTTGTATCTAGAGTCATCCTCTCTAGAAACCCTTTTAAGGTTAGCGACTATCAAAGACTTCATTGGGATTCGTGAAGTCAGGTCCAGTTAACTTTTATCTTGATAACTTGAGTATCCTGATCTTGTTCAATATTAATTTATCACTTGAACAAAATATATAGAAATCACAAAGTTCTCTTAAGTCTCAAACTTTGTGATTCCGCAAGTTTTATACTTGTGAGGTGAATATTATCTAGGCTGCACTTCGGGTTGCATAAGTCCGGATTTTGAGGATAGTTATACTTCTATCAAATTTCTTTCGATTTTCATCACCTTGAATCTTGATCCTACGTTTGATATGATCATCTTTTTCGATCGTAAACCAGTAAATCAATGAAAGGCTTAATCTATGGGAGTCATATTTGGTTTAAAGTCTTCAGTTGAGTTGAAGCAACTCTTAGTTAGTGTCACATCATTTAAGGGAATCAATTGTGCAGAGTCCTGCTGGTATTCAAGAGGCGTAAGGAGCGCGACTGTACCTTAATCGGTGTATTTCCTTTTAGGGATCAATTATATTCCAGACTGAAGTTAACTGGCAGTAGGCTAGTGTCTGTAGCGGCTTAATACAGTTTCGTATTCAGTCTGGACTAGGTCCGGGGGTTTTCTGCATTTGAGGTTTCCTCGTTAACAAAATTTTTGGTGTCTGTGTTATTTCTCTTTCCATATCATATTGTTTATCTTTATAATTAAAATATCACAGGTTGTGCATTGATGAATCAGATTAGATACGTCCGACCTAGTTTTGTTGGATACGACTTGATTGATCCTTGGATATTGGTCTTTGGCACCGTCCAAGAACTCTCTTTGTGATTAGGTTCACAGATTCAATTATGTAAACGTTCTAATCACAAGAGATATAGAGATATAACTCTAGACACTTTCCTTGATTGAGTTTTTCCTCTCGGAGTTGTGTTGAGTTTGTCCATACAGATTACCGACGAAAAAGTTGGTGGGGTATTTTTGGTACCTTAGTGTTTTCAGTATACATACCAGTCTTACAAACTGAGGAAACTGTTATAGGTCTGATCCCGTAATACATGTACTCAGTAAACTAACGAAGCAGCTATACGTCGACAAACACATCTTTTGGTACGCATACCTGTATGGACACCTTAAAAAGTTATGTGAATTACGGAACTGGTTATATCTTAAGGTATCCATACCAGTACACGTACCGTAAAAGTTCTGTTAACTCTAGAACTCGGTCATGTTATAAGGTATACATACCGGTACACGTACTTTGACTTAGCTATTCACGAACCGGTTAATTATTTGTACCTTGTACATCTACTTACCATGTCGATAAAATTCATATGCATTTAAATTATTTCTCAAAGATAATAAGCATTTGAATAATCTTTAAAAACATCATAGACATATTTGATCACATAATTGTGACTCGAGTTAAGTCTTAAGTGTTTTATGAAAATGCTCAAGCTTATAGTTCAGTTAGCTAGTTTCGACTAACCATTCATGAGAATGGTCTTTTGTACACGGTTCGGTTACATTTCATCCTAACCAGAGTGTATATTATGTTATGTAAATCAGATTCAAAGATTCATCTAATGGTGGATATTGTTTTCTTGGTTCTAAAGCTATCTTAGCTTAAACCTAAAGCAACCTATGCTTTAAAATGTCTATAAAAGGGGAACCTCAAACAACTGGGATCTTTGAGTCCTGACACTACTTTTCTTGGCGTGTTCTAGTTGTAAAACTAGAGTCGTCCTCTTCTTAAAACCCTTTTAAGGTTTAACAACTATAAAGACTTCATAGGGATTCGTGAAGCCAAGTCCAGTTATTGTTTATCGATATCTCGAATATCCTGATCTTGTTCGATTGTTGAGTTGCTCACTTGAACAAGATAAATACAAATCATCAAAGTTCTTTTCGTCTCAGACTTTGATTGATTCAACAAGTTTAATACTTGTGAAGTGAATCTAGGCTGCACTTCGGTTGCATAAGTTCGTATTTTGAGGTTAGCTGGACTTTATCTATTGCTATCGATTTCCAATCACCTTGATCTACAATCAAAAATGAAATCACACATATAGGCTTATCTGTGGGAGGCAGATTGGTTTAAAGTATTCAATTGAGTTGAAGCAACTCTTAGGATATAAAGGATGCCGTCTAAGGGAATTATTTGCGCAAGAGTCCTGCTGGGATTCAAGAGGCGTAAGGAGCGCGACTGTAACTTAATTTATGTGAGGGTTTAATTTGGTCTCAACTGCATTCTAGTCTGAAGTTAATTGGTAGTAGGCTAGTGTTTGTAGTGGCTTAAAACAGTTTGGTGTTCAATCTGGACTAGGTCCCCGGGTTTTTCTGCATTTGCAGTTTCCTCGATAACAAAATTTATGGTGTTTGTATTATTTCTTTTCCGCATTATATTGTTAATCTTTATAATTGAAATATCACAGGTTGTACGTAAATCAATCACAGTAGATACATCCATCCTTGTTTGTTGGATACGACTTGATTGATTACTTGGAAATTGATCTTTGGAATTACCCAAGTACTCTCACATGTAAATCAGGTTCACGAACTAGTTTTTGTAAACTTTCTGATTGTGAGAGAAAGAGATATAACTCTGAATATTTATTCCTTGATTGAGATTCATTAAGTTGAACTATCGAAATTGATTTAGGTTTTTATCCATACAAGTTGCCTAAAAAAATGTTGGTGGTGTATTTTGGTACCCTAGTGTTTTCAGTTGGTATCAGAGCAAGCAAATACGTTGAAGACCTAATAAGTCTGTATTTGAAGTAATCTGACTATATGGACAAGAGTAAAATCTCAATAAACATATCACTGAGACTAGATCATTCAGACAACTTTCAAGGTTTGGGTTCACGTGAGAAAACTGTCCCATCTAAAGCACCATCTAAAGATGTGAATAAATGGGTGACTCGCCTAGAGGAACAGTTGGATGAACTTTCTGACGAAAGTGATGCTGATATTGATAAACAATATACCAAACTATTTGACCATCTTATAAAGAAGAAAAGGTTTACGTCATGTATGATTGGTTTTCTGACTCCTCTCTGATGAGAAAACAAGAAATTGAGAAAGCTCTGTAAAGATTATGATTGTGATTATATGCTAATACAATCCCTTCTTAAAGATCGTGAAAAAGATGTGTGTTCAAAAAATTCTGAATGTGAAAATCTTCAAAGAAATCTCATTATATTGAAAGAAAAACTTACAGAGAAAAAATCAAGGATTAACTCTCAGCAAAAAAAATATGAAAATAGAAAAAGTGTTTTTCTTATTCGAAAAAGACAATGAGATGGTGCTTTAACAGATGCTCTTGATAAAATCAAGAAGTTGGAAGAGGACTTGAAAAATTTCAGTACCAGTTCAAACGAATCAACCACTGTGCTAGGAGCAAGAAAAAAATCATAGTACACGAGGATTGGGCTATAAGGGAATATATGCTCCAAGTATTAGCAAAGAGGTAAAATTTGTCAAGGCTAGTACTTCTTCTCAACTAAAAGTTCTCACCGATGGCAAAAGTGAACTACTTACTCAGGCAGCTAATGTTCTAAAGAGCAAATTATATCAACCTCCAAAATAAGGACACACGAATTCAGGTAATAACGTTCCTTATGTCTGCTATTATTGCAGAAATAAAGGTCACCTGCAAAAAGGTTGTCGGTTTCATATTAGGAATGAAAAACCTCACGATGTTCTTATTTGGGCATCACAAGAAGTGATCAAACCCGGATCACATGTTAGAGCTAATACCCTTGACATTACGGGTTGCCTATGTCCAACCTTTAGGCAAAGGAATCAGTGCTGTGATAAACCTAAATTTTCCTATAAATATCATGCAAAGCCTTTTCACAGTTGCAATGGTTATCAAAAGGATAACTTTGTAAATATAAATACAAGATCCGATGCTCCCAATTGGATAAAGACTTACTTGCAAAAGAATGGTCAATATGATTCTAGTTCAAGAAATCATGAAGAAAATAATGGGAAGAAGGTTCCGAGTACTCCTAAGCACACTCTGAAGATGATATCGAAGAAAGTCCTCTCAAAAACACATAATCGCACAATTTCGAACCTTCGAACAAGGGTTGATCATATCATTTCTGATCGCAGAAAACAGATTAACCAATTACAAGGCATCGGGAGGAAAAATAAAATGCTAAATACAGGTAAGATTTCTACCTCCCTATCCCTTTGTAATTCATCTAATATAAACTATGCTAAAGACACAATAAGTACTAAACAAGGGAGTATATCAAAGAATCTTGTTATTCATGATGGGCATTTAACAAATGCCTACCATAATATAACTTGATTATGATAAATATAGTGCCTCCTCCTACAACATGAAAAGGAGGACGCACAACCTTCTCAAGAAAGTTAACCAATTCCTTCTTGACACATGTTGTATCTTGTTTTGTGTACATTTTCTCTTGATTTTCTGATTTTCTCCATAAGAAAACTCTTTAAAACAGTTATGTCGAGCTTCTTGATATCAACTACCTCCTGTGCTCTAAATTTATATTTATTGAGCTAAGAACAAGGTTGATTTACATTTGTACGAATGACCTATAAATTTTGTTGGTCACAAATTTCATGTGCTCACGAACCCGTAATTGTGTGGGTTCCAAAGCCGGTCCAAACCTTTGAAACTAATATATGAGTTAAACAACATAAAGAAGATTCTAGAAAGGATATCTCCTCCTTCAGTTTTCTTGACCTAGAAACTGTATATATATATGTGGGGTAGGATCCGTTGACATGGTTATATTGACATAATCTTCACATTTTAGCGCCATTTTTTCTACTGAGCCCAACCGGAAATGAATTTGAAGCTAATTTTTTGGTGAAATGTTCCTCATACACAAATATACATTCCTACCAAAAATGAAAGTATTCCGAAATACGAAACTTCACCATCCAATTTTTTTAATTTCAACCGTTAATATTCAACGAATGATATTCAAAATCGTAGATGGTGGCTTTATACATCTCGGAATGCTCTCATTTTTGGTAGGAATGTAGAGACTTATAAGAAGAACATGTCACCAAAAAATTAGCTTCAATTTCCTTGCCGGTTGGGCTCAGTAAAAAAATGACGCTAAAATGTGAAGATTATGTCAATATAACCATGTCAACGGATCCCACCCTTATATATATGTGTGTGTGTGTGTTCAAGGTGCGCCTACCTTTTATTATATACAAGTGATGTAATAACTCATGAACGTTCACAAACCATGGATGTTTCTAACAACATAAAGGGAGATAACAAAAAGATGTGGGACAATGGTTCCATAGGAATTATGAGTTTTACGATAATCCTGTCACCATATCCTGTTACTTTTCTCAAGAACATACAAAGTCAAGACCGGTTTAGATGTCCCGTGATTTGGTCGGAAATATTATGAGTGACATCAAAGTGGTATTCGAACAATTGTGTGTTGCAAAAAGAGATCTCAAGCTTCTTAATTCAGAATTGGGAAAAACATCTGATTATCTTGGTTCTCTCAAAACTAAAGTTGCATACTACATATGAATTACATTTATCCGTATTTTGTTTTCTATGATATTTACAAGAAAACTTCTTGTGAGAATTTATTCTTGCTTTTGAGAAGGATAACTAGGGTTTGGTATAACAAAAATTGTGATTACACAAGCTTCCAACGATTTTCATCTTGCATGTTTTTAGATTTATTAATTTAAATTTTAGAGTTTTTGGAAGATGAACTTGCAGTATGTAAATTATTGCAAAAGTCTTATGCAATATACGTTCCTTTACGTTTTCGTGAATCAAGCTGATATTTCATATATGCTTAGAAGTTAAATCTATTATGTTTTTTATAAACTGAAAAGTAAAACAAACTCTTTGAGAGTTTTCTCGCAGTATTGATCTACTCGTGATCATACTCCCGTGTTATTATTGCACTATACATTCTGAAAAAGAAGGGATCTAACAACCACACACAATATTTCATTTCGTCAATATGTATGGACATACTCCAATATAATTCCAAGAGAATCAACTAGATAGTCAGACTCAATCAATGGAAATACATCTAGGAGTTGTATCTCGGTTTCTCAATGTAATCAGCAAATCAAACAGATAAATCCGAGAGCCTGATTAATATGAGAAACAACTTGAACGGTACCAAAGCCAATGTTCACGTGTCAATCAATTTATATGAATGACCAAAGGTTGGATTATCTAATTGATTAAACTAATAACCTGTGATATTTATATTATATAGAAAATATAATGCGGAAAAGAAATAACACAAACACCAGAAATTTTGTTAACAAGGAAACCGCAATGCGGAAAAATCCCGGGACCTAGTCCATATTTGAACACCACACTGTATTAAGACGCTACAGAGTCTAGCCTACTACAAGTTAACTTCGGACTAAAATGTAGTTGAGCCCTAACCAATCTCACACTGATTAAGGTACAGTCGCGTTCCTTAGCTGATCTCCCCCACAACTAAGAGTTGCTACGACCCAAAGTCGAAGACTTGATAAACAAATCTGTCTCACACAAAAAAGTCTATTGAATAGATAAATCCGTCTCCCACAGAATTACCCACGAGTTTTTATTCCGTCTTTTGATAAATCAAGGTGAACAGGAACCAATAGATACACCAGATTTATATTCCCGAAGAACAGCCTAGTAATATCAATCACCTAGCAATGATCTTAACCGTATGGAAGCGGGACAAGATATTGTGGAATCACAAACGATGAGACGAAGATGTTGGTGACTACTTTTTATCTTACCTATCGGAGATTAAATCTCGAGCAAATCTTAGAGAAGATAGTACTCAATACGATATAACAAAGTAAGATCAGAACACGCAACTACAGAGAAAATAGTTGGGTCTGGCTTCAGAATCCCAATGAAGTCTTTAAGTCATTAACCTATAATGGTTTTAGAAAAACCTAGGTTAAAGGAGAATCGACTCTAGTCGCAACTAGTATCATACATGAGGTGTGGGGATTAGGTTTCCTAGTTGCTAGAGTTCTCCCTTATATAGTCTTCAAATTAGGGTTTGCAATCAATGTTACCTTGGTAACAAAGCATTCAATATTCACCGTTAGATGAAAACCTGATTAGATTCAAGCTAATATCTTTCAACCGTTAGATCAAACTTAGCTTGTTATACATAAATGAAATGTGACTTCATTAGATATGGGTCACTTTTCCTAAACGTGTACACCTTGTTGGATCAACAATAGTTAACCGAAGTTATCCATATGAACACTTTCATATCAACCTTGTTCATCTTAATCCCTACTAGTTCAAATGACTCAAATGAAACTAGTTATAGAGTTGTTCAATTGTTTATATTCCCATAGAAGTATACAAGACACAATTGAAGCAAAATAGATTTTGATTCACTCGAATCAATTCATGAACATTATAGCCGCGGTTTGCAAAAGATTGCATTCCTTATTAAATAAATGTATTTTGTCATGAACAAACGATTCTAGAACATAACCCAATCAAGTATGCAAACGAGTACGCATAATTAGAGTTACAGACTTGGTTTGTCCGCCAGTATGCGAACAGGTACGCATAATGTCGTTCGCGACCAAACTCAGTTGAATTCCCGGAATTGAACTGTAAAGCCGGTACGCATACGGGTATGCATACTAAGTTCCCGGACTTCAACTATTAAACCAGTATGCATACGGGTATGCATACTCAGTTCCCGAACTTGGAATATCTCTGCAACAATTAGCATACACGTACGCATACTGTGCTATATCCAATCAATGGTTAATTATTCTAAACTCTATTTTAATCATTGAAACATTCTTAGAAGATGGGAATAGCTGCCTCACACAAACTATTAGCTTCAAAGCAATTTTCAAGTGATCAAACGATCAATACGTAGCATTCCGAGTCTACATCAAATGACAGTCTCACACAAATCATGTAAGAAGTTACCATTCGATTTTCACATGATCATCTTTTGACTTTCGTCATGAATAAAAGATGATCTTGATTAAAGCGAAAGCTTACCAACACATATTTCGAGAAATATGTAAGCGAGTTAAACTCAGCTCGAAATATCAAATGTGTATAAAGTAAAGTCTATATAGCTATACGAGTTTTGTCTCAATAGGAGATAGAATAGAAAAAGACTTATGAGTGATAGATGAGTTCAAGTCTCCACATAACTTTTGTTGATGAAGTTCCACAAGCTCCCCTTAGTAGTTCTTCGTCTTCAATCGATGAACGCCGTGAAGTCTAAAGCTAAACTACACATTCTATCATAATCCGAGACATAGCTATAAGTAGACTAGAAATCAAGACTTATAGTTTTGACAACTAAACTTGAAAAACAAGCTTGATATAGCAACACTTGCGAGTTCGACCGAGCAGTGCTCTAACAATCTCCCCCTTTGTCAATTTTAGATACAAAACTATCAATACATATGGATTACAAAATAAATAAACTTTGTAGCTTCTCATCCAAATGCTTGATTTCCTTGGTTCTTCAACATTACTCGAAATCTTCATCACTTCCAAGTACTCCGGTGATTCTAAACGTGTTCAACTCAGCATCATAGTTGTTGTAGATCCGTAGCCATAACAATAAGAAAACATATGTTCTCAATCATTGTTATACAATGTCATAATATTATCACACAACATCAAAGTTCAATTGTATCACAACTTTGACAATAATACTATGGTGATATGTATCACCCCCGCTTAGTCAATACTTCATCTCACAATGAAAACCACTCCCCCTTACATAATGATTCATAAACCATATGTATTTGTAGTGTGAACTACACAATAATTCTCCCCCTTTTTGTCAATATAAATCGGCAAAGGTACGAAAACTAGCGGTATCATAATGAAATTCTCAAAGAGATACTTCATCATGACTAAAAGAGAACATATCAACTTTGTTTCGATGATTTCTCATAGTTGAAACTTAGTGTATTCATCAAGGAGTTTATAAAGATACAAGAAAACTCCTACAATATCCCACAGCTGCACTCCCCACAAAGATTTGGCAATTAAGCACAAGTTCAATTAAGAACTCTCCCCCATAAAATGTCATTCCCGAAAGAACAACAAGAGTGACCCTACTTTTACAAGAAAAGAAGGATTTCTTTGGACATTAACAAATCACATGAAACATGAATTTGTATCCAGAAAACTCAATTAAATTAACCACAAAAAAACCTCAATGATTAATTTAATCGGAAATGCTCAACATAAGAAAACTTATGGAGCCATATAGTAATTTCATATAGAAGTAGATCAGGGAAAGATCAATACTGCAGAATAGTCAAAGATCCATTCTATTTTTCATCAATATTTGCATAATGACACAAAAGACTTAATCTTTGACATCAAAAGTTCATTCTATTTTCCATCAATAATTGCATAATGACATAATAGACTTACTTTTGGCATATATGGGACAATCATAGTTCACGGACGTAAACATACATATCCCATAACATTATTTGCAATATATAAAACCAATAGAGATTAAATACTGCAAAATCATCTTACCAAAACTACAAATGAGCTTAAAAGAGAAGTACTCCAAGAATCCAAGTGCCCAGGTCCAAGAGAAGTAGTACAAGTGCGACAAAACGGAGCAAAACACTCAAAAACAAGAGACGGGATAAAAACCAATCTCAACTCATCCAAATTCGGACGAAGAAGTTACGGCCAAAACAAGTTTACCGAAAAATGACATCTACTGGCCAGTTCGCAAACTGGTATACAAACGGAAATAACTGAAATTTCAAACGGGTATGGAAACGAATTTCCCTGGATTTTATTACAAAAAATTAGTTTCAAACTGGTATGCATACCTGAAGTGTACCATGAAGGCCAAACAGCCCGAACTACTATTTTCAAGCCTAAACATTTAAGAACCTTAAACACAAATCAAGTTAGGTAGACATAAATGATACACATGGTACATGGATCAAGACAAGCACTTTAAGCAAATAATAAAAAATTAATCTTGCTCAAGTTTATAGACATACCTTTTAGAAGAATCCAATCGTGAATCCTACGGCTTTACCAAAAATTTAATATCTTACCTAACACAATATGTGCGCCCAATTCTCGTGCTTCCCTTACCGTATACATAGCAGGGCATTCCTCGGTGAGGATGCACTTACAACACAATCAAGTTGTGTTGAGGTGAACAAGGTATTGCTCACCACAAGTGACTGAAACAGACTTTTCCGCAACTATGGGTTTTTCACCATCCATAGTTTTTGGCTTATTCCGTTTCACTTTTTGATTATCATGAAAGAGATCGATTTCAGAACTTTTCACATCCAAATCCATCTTTCCAAAGAACTTTTTAAGTCCAAACATCATGGATACTGCCTTCTCCATAGTCATGGAATTTTCTGGGAGATCATTCCTTTTCACACTCAAGCATCATTGACTTTCTTTGGTATCCACTTCTGAGTGTGTTTAGGAACAACCGTAACCTTCTTCCCATTACTCTCTTCTAGAATTCTCGGAAGATAATTGGATTGACTATTCTTTTACAAGTTAGTCTTTCTCCAATTGGGAGCATCGGATCTTGTCTTCGTCTTTACGAAGTTATCCTTTTGATAACCATTACGATTGTGAAAAGGATTCTGAAAAGACGAGGGTACCAAAATACACCATAATCTTTAAATTATCCCCATATAAGTCCTCTTACCGAAAGTGATTGCCTATGGACAAAGTCGAGATAATACAACAAATCGGTATTCACACTTTGTGTGATCGTCTATGGATACGATATCGATACAATACAACAATCAAAGTGTGAGTACTTGATAAAAGGTTTAGACTTAACCAAACACTGTATGATCACTTTCAAGTAAAACGGAGTTAACTAAGGCTGCACATGGTCCGGTACGGCCTGGTTCTCTTATGGAACCGGTCCCTGTACTTGGTGTTGACCGGTACCTCATTTTGAGGAAAGGTACCTGTACTTGTACCTGGAGTTGTACTTGTACCTCCGCGTACCGGTCCGATATAAGACCGGTACCGGGTTTTTACCTGTAAATGCATCATATGTTCTTAAGATGAACAAAGGTTTAAAATTAGTTACAAGTTACTTAAACTCCTGAAACAAGCAGTTTAAAGTTTTGTGTTTAACATTAAAACAAAGTTAAAAAAACAGTTTCACACCACTTTCACTTCCATACATAAATATGCAAGATTGCGGCATAGATAAAACATGAACATCAAGCTCTCTGTCGCCCCATTGCTTGAAACAACGAGCATCTTTTTATATGAGCTATCAAATAGGATGTCCCATTTCGCATGGCATCAACATCATATATCTTTGAGCAGTGCCTATACTCTGTTGTTGTAGAACCCAGTTTCTCAAAGTGTTCCCATACTGCAGATCTCACTTTTCCTTGAGTTGAATTACGTGTATCCATCTAACAAAATCAACAAAAATGAACATCTTAATATACACAAAACACTCATCAATCATCATCTCACTAAACAAAATTGAACATCTCATATGTTGTGGACAGGTACATACATTCAGTCATTACTTATTACTCATTCATCACAAATTTTAATAGACAAAATATGTACCAAATCAACTGCTTTAATTTAGACCAACAAGCATAGCTGTAAATGCCTTTTCTTAACTTGGAAAAGCCCCCATGACGAGAATCAGAAATGCTATAACATGTTCAAGCAACCAAAGACAGAAACAACATGAGATTTTAGCACCAGGAGGAGAATCAGAAATCACTTGTACTGTGGTATCAAGACTTAACCTACAAAACCAACAACCCCATATATCTCTAGTAGATCACAAAGTATTTGAAGAACATAGGGTATCCATAAACCTACTGAATCCTAAAAGGACTTCCTTGTAGATCAAAACCTTAACTATGAAAATAGTAGAAATTGATAAAATTTGAAAAAAAATTAAACATAACCCAAATTATATAATCAAAAACCCATATCAGAAAATACATTAGTTCAATCATTTCTCTACTTTCTGTTGTTTAATTTCCAGTTTCAGAGTAAATCGATTTAAACCTAAATCTAACAAAATAAATTGATTTAACCCTAAATTAAACATGCATGGAATTCATAAAAGACGAAGCAAACAGAGAAGATGCAATCGATTTACCTTAGTAGCTAGCAGTAGGCAGTAGCAGATGAAGAACATAAGAATTAAGAACCCTAAACCAGATGAAGAAGAAGTACAGAAAAGAATAAGTGAAAAGAGAAGAAGAAAAGTAGAAGATGCAGAAAGAAGAACTGAAGAAGATCAATTCACTCTTCAGTAGAAGTGAAAAAGATGAAGTCTCTGTCTCATCCTGCAGTGAAGAAGAAACTGGAAAAAAAAGTGAAAAAAAAGAGAGAAACAGATCGAAGACTTCATCCTTATCTCTTATACTTCACCCTTATCTCTTATATCATACCTAAAATTGATGGTTGAGATCGATTTATACAAATATAATCAACGTCTCATATTAACCGGGACTTTCGAGCTGGTACAGACCAGTGCTCCCCCAAGAATCGTTCCCTGTACCTGGTCCTATCCCGGTTCTCATATTCCGTCCCGGTCCCGGTCCCTGTACCGCATACACCGGTTCCGGTACGGTTCCAGTACGATTTTTCCGGTTCCAGACCGGTACAGGGACAAGTGACCGGTTCTTGTGCAGCCTTAGAGTTAACGGTTTGTGTATTTTACTTTTAATTATAATTGCATAAATAGAAAAGTAAAATACACAGCAAGATTTTGTTAACGAGGAAACCGCAAATGCATAAAAATCCCGGGACCTAGTCAAGAATTGAATACTCTCATAATTAAGCCTCTATACAAAATCTAAACCAAATTCGTATAGTTGAGACCAAGCAACTAACCCTAGTTCACTTAGTTTCTACAGTATCCCCGCGCTTTAGACATTCAATAAGTGCACGTATTGGAACAATTCCTTTGGATTGTATTCCAAACAGTAAAGGAACAAAAAATCTATTTGGTAACAACTCTCTTGATTCTTTCCAGATAAAGATATCTCAAGTCATATGCAAAGGCTCTTCCGTTTAAACTAATAAACTCCTTTGCCTGGTTAGATCAATCCAATCACTATTACCTAAGTAATAAGATTCGGATTTGTAACAATCAAAATAGATCTAAAGAAAACTATTAGGTGTTACCGATCTCACGCAACTAATCAATCGAATAAATCTGATTCTAGTTGGATCCCAGCCGATCAAGGTTTGTGCTACACAAAGATATGAGAAACCAATAAGAAATCTTCTTCATCTTCTTTAATTTTCAATTAAACCTGCACAACACCACTTGAATCTCTTATGATCAATCACGCATAGAATGGAGTCTGTTAACAATGGATTATCACAAGATATTTATAGATCTACAAACATTTCTAAAGATCCCGTCGACACTTCGATCTAGTTTGAGTTAATCTTATATCAAAAGAGAAGATTCTAACGAATAAACAAACTAGGTGCAATCAAAGTTCAACAACCGTTAGTCAATCAAATCAATAGAAAACTAACAAACTGCAATTATCTAGTTTTTCACCAACGGTACTCGTAGAGCTTCTTGATCCAACAGAAGTCTTTAGACGGGCGTTCGTAAGAGATTTCGCCTAATTAGGGTACTTTCCTCTCCGAATAGACGGCTCCACCAGAAATAACAAGAAGATGAAGTTTCCCTGGCTCTTAGGATAGTTTGCTAGAAATACAAACTTAGGTATTTATAGACCAAGGATGTTTGGGCACCAAGGAATTTCCAAAACCGAAAATATTCTCAAGATATGCAATAAATGCTCAATCGTTTTTCATAATTCCAGGAAATGCTTTGTCCAATATTTTCCAAAATCTCTCAATGGAAAATCTCCAATTAGTAAATGCACATTATTAATTTTTATTCTCTAGAGATATGCATTTAATTGCTGGGAATTAAAGCATATATAACTAACAACCTTAATCAAAAGATTCTTAATTTATTTCGGACCGGGATCTCCTTGAGTAATTAAGGAATATATTTGAACAATAAAAGATAAGAGTTACTATTCGTGTTCAAAGTATGTTGACATATTTTCTCTGTAAATCATCTTTCATATTTACAATCTTGGAATCGATTATACCACACTTCCAAACAAGTTTAGAATTGGTTCATCTGTATTCCAAAACAACTATGTGATTGATCAAATATCAAATCACATTCATGGGTTCAATTGGTTCTACCAATCACTAGGATCGGTTATACCTTAATATGGAATACTTGTGATCGGTCACACAAGTTACCAGGACCAGTTACATCAGTTACCAGGATCGGTTATGTCAATTACCAGGACCGGTTACCATATACTCATGGTATTGCTTGTGATCGGTCACACCAGTCACTAGGATCTGTTACACCAATTACTAGGACCGTTTACACCAATTACAAGGATCGATTATACAACTCTTTTGTGATCGGTCACACCAATTACTAGGATCGGTCACACCAATTACAAATATCGATCATACCATCTCAGGTGATTACTTAGGATCGGTTACACTAATTAATCAAAACTAGTCATACCAAATCATAAGTCAGGCATTGTGATTAGTCATACCAAGATACATAACAAGTTATGATCGGTTCTTCCAACTCACACATATTGGTAATCCAAAGATATACAATGCATACCAACACCAATAAGCCTAGCGATTTCCCTTTCGATTCATAAAACAAGTTCATGAATGTACTTCCTTTAAACAAATGTAAAACATTGTTTCATATGATGAAATCTTCACCTTTACCCATACACATAATCAAAATAGCATTCATAAGATTATGTCGATGTCATATCTACGAAGTTCAAAAGATAAGCGTTATACTTCGTAGTCTAATTCCTTGATAATATGATCATATGATCATGTCTCACCACTAGAGTAAAATATTCATTCACAGCTTCGCAGTTATGTTTTCAATATAGCACGACTTAAAAGATACGTTAGGAATGAAACAGTTCAAGTTAATATTACTAACCTCAAGAGGAAGGATGATGTCGTCGTTGTAGCTCGTTACTTCTTCATGTTCTTCAGGTCTTCGAGTAATACTTGTATGTCTCATATTCCTATACTTTCTAGTCTAACCTATACGAAGTTGTCTCTAGTACATAATCAAGCGACTCTTAGATGAGTTTTGATTCACTAAAATATGACAACCAAACTTGACATACCAACGCTTGGTGGGTTCAACCGAGCTATGCTCTAACAATCTCCCCCTTTTGTCAATTTTAGTGACAAAACTCTTAATACATATGGATAAACAAATTACAAGAATTCATTATACATACGCTTGATTCCGAATTTCAACAGCACAATAACCTGCATATATTCAATCAATAAATGCCGTTGTTGACATCTGAATAACATAGCTTATACTCCCCCTAAAGTAAGCTAGGTAGATATTCAATCCGAACATCTTTGTTATTCCACTTTTGTAGTCAAGATAACTACACATCAATATGATATGTTTCTCCCCCTTAGTCAATGCTTTACTCTTTTGTTAGATATAATGTTTAAGCACAAATGTCCTTTCCTTAGTGATTGCAAATCAATTGTTTACTCCATATATTTCTCCCCCTTTTTGTCACAAAATGGCAAAGGTTCGAGCAAATGAAGGTCAAACCGAAAGGATCTTACAAATCTAAAAGACTTGTATACAACCTATAAGAGTTAAGCACGAAGGTTTCACATACCACTTAAGATAACCAATATTAAAACTAAAACTACAAGTAATTTAGTCTTAATATGTTATCAAGGAAAACTATTGCTCGAAGAAATTTTCTCGAATAGTTTAACAAATTGACTAAGAAACTTAGTTCCCTTGTTAAACCGATTATACACATACAATCACTTATTTCGATAATACCAAAATAAAGATCAGAATTAACTTTAATTCTCTCATCAGGTTCTAATTATTCAGACAATAACTTAGACCTTTCTCTTTAGACAAGACAAGTACTAGGTTAGTTAACTAGTATTTCTTATCAAGGCATTCGATTAGACTTGAATAACCGAATCCTTCAATTTGATAAGTCTAACTAAGATCAGAATTAACTTAGTTTCTCTTATCCGGAATCGAATTGGACTACACAAATGATCCCGTATTTCGTTAATCCATAAAAAATACATACAAACCAAAATAAATTGACTTGCAAATTTATTTTCTTAACCGGAAGCAATTGAAACAAACATAGACATTATAGCACCGCAATTGCACCGAAATTTCGTTAAGCAAAAACACTTGATACCAAACAATAAAGAAGATACCAAACAATAAGTCAAATAAATTGACACCGTTTTTCTTAACCAGAAACAATTGAATCACACACACATCATAATGGAATATATATCAATTGTAGAGAAATTTTGTTAAGCAAAAGCAAAATATATGCAATATAAACAAGCTTTTCTTAAACTGGAAAACGATTAACTAACAAATTCGTTACCTTAGATTCCGCATCCTCTTCTCCCCAGAAATATATATCATTAAGCGCAAGTTCAAGTTAGAACGCTCTCCTAGTATGTTGTCATCCTCTCGCAAGCACAAAAGAACAACAACAAAGAGCAACCTTTACCAGAGAAAAATTGAATCGGTTTTAACTAATGCATGCCAATAGCAAAAGTTGAAAACCTGAAACACATGTTTATGCTAAACACAACTCATGTAAACAAAAATTGATTCAACACATTGTGACTTTTTACATATGAGTTTCAATCGGGACACCTTATGATCCTTTGATAAAGCCTACCAACATGGGCTAGAACTTAATCCCGCTAAATCAAAAAGCCACACAAACCATAAGGGTTCACATCATATGAGATCGAATATTAAGGTTATGAAAACCGAAATCAGACATTTCATAAACCGAAAACACATAGCAAAAATATAGACATTCAAGCACAGGCTATGTAATCAGAAACTATCACAAGAAAAATTATAAAATAATAATTTTATTCATAAATAATGATAGTTTTATTCAAAAATAGACCTTATACAATAATTGAAATAAATCAAAAAACTGATGTCTATTTTCTTGGATACAAGACTCTAATTTTATTCCTTTAGAGTTTCTCTGATGTTTTTGGAGTCAGATCAGAAGATTTCACAGGATTCCAATCATCTTCTATGATAACTAATCTTGATTCAAGACTAATAACATTGTCATTGACTTCCTTTACTTCCTTTTGCAAATCCTTTTCCATGTTCCTTAATTCACATAAGATTAGATCTAATTTCAGTGAAAGATTCTTGAGAAGATTATCATTAAGAGATGATATTTCTTCATTAGGAACATCTTGATGAAGTTCTGAGATGAGTCTGAATCACCATCTGAAGATTCAAGATGAAGTTTCTTGTTAAGAAACAATATAGTCCAGACTTTTTCAACTTTGCGAGAGTTCCAGCTAGAGGTAGACATTCTGTCAGATCTCAATGAAATGAAATGTGAAACCTTTCCTCTTATTAATAAGAGAAGTTTTTCTCACAATCTTTGAGAATATTGTTTCATTTAATTCCTTAACCGAAAATTTATTTAGAAATATTTTTATTAAAATATTTACATACATATCCTTACTGTTTACTTTTGAGGGTAAAGAAATAAGGATTCATGTTTATGATAACCAAGTTAGGTCATCAATTTTCGGTTGTTGAATTTTCTTCCCTTAGAGATTTAAACATTCTTAGAGATTTAAGAATCTTTTATTTTTGAAATGTTAGGTTCGTTTCTCAAATTTGAGACAAGATCTTGATGTCTAAAAATCACATTATTCAATTTTTTTACGTTGATTCTCTGAAGTGATTTTTGATTTGGACTTAGATCTTGGTTTTTTGGATCGACAGAGTTTCTCTCTCTGTATGACACCAGGGCATTGTTTTTTATAGTGTCCCCATTGTCTGCATCGCAAACAAGCCCCAGAAGTATTCCGGTTACAACCCTTAGGTTTGATAGTTTTATTCAACCTTGCTTCCTTGTTTTTTGATATATTCATATCAAGTGTTGATTTGCCAGAGCAGACAAGTTTATCTCTCAAATTTAAATTCTCTGCTTTCAACTTTCTGATTTCATCTTGACAACAGTTGATGTCATGAATGAGTTTAAATACTTGTTCTTTCTCAGAACATTGAGAGAGTTCGATTTTCACAAGACGCTTGTTAAGTTTTACTTTATCATTCAGATAACTTAGTCTGATTTGATCAAGCGATGATTTTATTCCATTGATTTCAGATTCAAGAAACTGAGTTCTTTTATCTTTATAAGGAAATTCATGTTGAAAAAACTTAGGAGTGAACTCTTCTAGAGTATCTATTGTTGAAAGTATTTCAGAATCATAGACTTCTGCAATGGTTGCAACATGGTCCATCATACAGTCTTGATTATCCTCGTCAAGGGAATAATCAAGTCTGGCAGTATATGCATTTCTCTTCCACTGAATATCCTTAGTTGGACAATCTAGAGAAATATGACCAAACCCTCTACATTTATAGCATTGAGGAATAATATCATCGTCATCCCATGTATCTTCTTTTTTATGCGTAGAAATATGATTTCTTTTCGATCCAGGGAGTTCTCTTTTTCGATGTCTCAACAATTTCTTGAATCGTTCAGTAATTAGAGACAAATGATGATTTAGTTCAGTTTCATCTTTATCATCTAGATATTCATGATCTTGGGAGTCTTCCGGATATTGAGTCGGCGTATTTTTAATGGCTTCATGGGCCAAATTGTCTTTTCATTTTGACAAGCACTCCTGATCGTATATCTTTAGTTTTCCTACAAGAGAACTTCTTGATAAGGATGAAAGATCGTTAGCTTCGATGATTGCATGCTTATTAGATAGCAACGATCTGGGAATTTTGCACACTATATCTTTTTCAGAAATAGTCTTTCCAGGAGAGAAAGAAGCATTAACTATCTTAGAGAGTTTAATATAAAACTCTTCAAAAGTGTCCTTGTCATCCATTCGAAGGATTTCCCAATCAGAAGTGAGAGTTTGAAGTCTAGTTTCCTTTTCTGATGCGTTATCTTCGAATACGATCTTAAGGTTATCCCAAGCTTCATTTGAAGTTTGGCATGTTGATACATGATGTTGTAGATCATAGCTTACAGCATGTATAATAGCATTCAAACCATCTGAATTCTGCTTTGCAAAAGCTTTTTGTTCGCTTGTATAATCCACTAAGCGTTTAAACTCGGGTTCCGAATTTTCTACTTTCGGGTGATTATAACCATCGAAGACTAATAGCCAAGTATTAAAGTCTCGTGATTGAAGAAAAGATCTCATAGCAGATTTCCACCATAGATAGTTTGTTCCGTATAATCTTGGCGGTACGTTAACTGAAATCGATTCATGTGAACTCTTGTGTTTGCCTACTCTGTTACCAATTGAAAAGACGAGGGTACCCAAATACACAACAAATCGGTATTCACACTTTGTGAGATCGTCTATGGATACGAGATCGAGACAATACAACAATCAAAGTGTGATTATTTGATAATAGATTCAGACTTAACCAAACACTATAGGATCACTATCAAGTAAAGAGGAGTTAACGTTTGTGTGTTTTACTTCTAATTATAATAAACAATTGTAATTGCGAAAATAAAAAAGTAAAAGACACAACAAGATTTTGTTAACTAGGAAACCGCAAATGCAGAAAAACCCAGGGACCTAGTCCAGAATTGAATACTCTCAGAATTAAGTTGTTATACAAAATCTAAACCAACTTCGTATAGTTGAAACCAAGCAACTAACCCTAGTTCACTTAGTTTTTTTCAGTATCCATGCTCTTCCGACATTCAATAAGTGCACGCATTAGAAGAATTCCATTGGATCGTATTCCAAACTGTAAAGGAACAACAAATCTGTTTGGTAACAACTCTCTTGATTCTTTCCAGATAAAGATATCTCAAGTCATATGCAAAGGCTCTTCCGTTTAAACTAATAAAATCATTTGCCTGGTCAGATCAATCCAATCTCTATTACCTAAGTAATAAGATTCGGATTTGTAACAATCAAAATAGATCTTAAGCGAACTATTAGGTATTACCGATCTCACACAACTAATCAATCGAATAAATCCGATTCTAGTTAGATCCCATCCGATCAAGGTTTGTGCTACACAAAGATATGAGAAACCAATAAGAAATCTTATTCGTCTTCAAATCTTCTTTAATTTTCAATTAAACCTGCACAACACCACTTGAATCTCTTGTGATCAATCACGCATAAAACAGAGTTTGTTAACAATGGATTATCATAAGATGTCTTTAGATCTACAAACAATTCTAAAGATCCCGTCGACACTTCGATCTAGTTTGAGTGAATCATATATCAGAAGAGAAGATTATACCACACTTCCAAACAAGTATAGAATTGGTTCATTTGTATTCCAAAACAACTATGTGATTGATCAAATATCAAATCACATTCATGGGTTCAATTGGTTCTACCAATCACTAGGATCGGTTATACCTTAATATGGAATACTTGTGATCGGTCACACAAGTTACCAGGACCAGTTACATCAGTTACCAGGATCGGTTACGTCAATTACCAGGACCGGTTACCATATACTCATGGTATTGCTTGTGATCGGTTACACCAGTCACTAGGATCGGTTACACCAATTACTAGGACCGGTTACACCAATTACAAGGATCGATTACACAACTCTTTTATGATCGGTCACACCAATTACTAGGATCGGTCACACCAATTACAAATATCGATCATACCATCTCAGGTGATTACTTAGGATCGGTTACACTAATTAATCAAAACTAGGTCATACCAAATCATAACTTAGGCATTGTGATTAGTTATACCAAGATACATAACAAGTTATGATCGGTTCTACCAACTCACACATATTGGTATTCCAAAGATATGCAATGAATAACAATACCAATAAGCCTAGCGATTTCCCTTTCGATTCATAAAACAAGTTCATGAATGTACTTCCTTTAAACAAATGTAAAACATTGTTTCATAGGATGAAATCTTCACCTTTACCCATACACATAATCACAATAGCATTAATAAGATTATGTCGATGTCATATCCACGAAGTTCAAAAGATAAGTGTTATACTTCGTAGTCTAATTCCTTAATATTATGATCATATGATCATGTCTCACTACTAGAGTAATATATTCATTCACAGCTTCACAGTTATGTTTTCAATATAGCACGACTTGAAAGATACGTTAAGAATGAAACAGTTCAAGTTAATATTACTAAACTCAAGAGGAAGGATGATGTCGTCGTTGTAGCTCATTACTTCTTCACGTTCTTTAGGTCTTCGAGTAATACTTGTATGTCTCATATTCCTATACTTTCTAGTCTAACATACGAAGTTGTCTCTAGTACATAATCAAGCGACTCTTAGATGAGTTTTGATTCACTAAAATATGACAACCAAACTTGACATACCAACGCTTGGTGGGTTCAACCGAGCTATGCTCTAACAGATTCGTATGAACTTTATAGGTAAATCTAGGTTTATCAGTGCACTGATTCCTTTGCCTAAAGGTTTGATAGTTACAACCTGTAATGTTAAGGGGGTTAGCCTTAACATAAGATCTTGGTTTCACAACTTATTGTGATTCCCAAACAAGAATATCATGAAGTTTCTCATTCTTTATACGAAAACGACATCTCCTTTCTCGGTGACCTTTGTTTCCGCAATAATGACAAATATAAGGAACGTTCTTACCCGGATTCATGTGTGCTGTTTTTGGAGGTTGATATACTTTGCTCTTTCGAACCTTAATTGTCGGTGAAGGAATTTCACTTTTTCCATCAGTGAAAACCTTTTGTTGAGAAGAATCACTAGCCTTGACAAATTTTACCTCTTTGCTAGTACTTGGAGCATCTATTCCCTTATAGCCCAATCCTCGTGTATCAGGATGATTTTTACTTGTTCCTAGCATAATGGTTAATTTGCTTGAACTAGTATTGAACTTTTTCAAGTCATCTTCCAACATCTTGATTTTATCAAGAGCAACAGCTAAATCAGCCTCAAGGCGTTTTTCTCGAGCGAGATAAGCGCTCTCTCGGTCATCAAAACTTGCTTGCTGGGAGTTAATCCTTGCTTCAGTTTCTGCAAGTTTCTCTTTCAACAAAAAGTATTTTTGATAAACATTATCACATTCAAGTGACAATCTACCCAGGTTTTCCTCAGAATCTTTGAGGATCCACTCGCAAGAGCGATTCAAAAAACAAAGACCTTCATAAATCCTTTTCAATTTCTTATTTTCTCGACAGAGGGTAGTCAGAAAAGGTGTGAAATGAGAGGTTGTCATCGCTTTCTTTTCTACCCGATTCAATAGCTTAACATACTCTAAGACTACCTCATCAACATCCCTATCAATATCAAAGTCCCCTTCGTCAGAAAGTTTATCCAACTTTTCTTCTAGGCGTGTTCCCCAATTATCAACAGTTTCTCCACCAAGAGAATGTTTAGATATTGACTTAGATGTGACAGTTCTCTCAAGTGAATCCAAGATATGAAAATCATCTGGTAATTTCTGAACAGGTACGTTATTAGAGATAGACTCGTCCATACTAACCAGATTTCTACAAACACAAACATATGAGGTCTTAGCGTGTTTGCCTGCTCTGATACCAATAATTAAGGATAATAGTCTTCATTAGGTAGAAAAGTATTCCCAAAAATGTTTTTGAAGCACTGGCACTTTTGATTCTTCTACCTACTACATACCAGCCTAAGTTTGATAATAGTTGTTTGTATTTCAATCTGGATCTGGTATAGAATTTTGAGCAATTTTTGCTCCTTTGTGAACCATTTGTGCATTGTTTGCTTACACTTCTTGGTGCTGTGAATTGTATTTCTGTGACTGGGTTATTGGAGTTGTTTCTTGATTCTTCACAGTATTTTTTCTTGTCTTACGAGATTTCACAAAATGGCAATCATATATGTCCTTTTTCTCTTGTTTATTGCTTATGCGAAATATGATGTTATCTTGTAGAGGAAACATCACTTCTCTGATGCCATTGGGGTGTTGCTAAAACAATCGCATTCAACCGGACAGACCATTGGGATAAGCAAGCTTGGGAGGTTAAGGAATGGCTGTGAGCCAAACATCAGGTGAACATACGCAGTAGAACCTACAAATTTTATCCTTTTTTCTGTCATTGAAATATGAAGTAATATCTAAAGACTTAAAGGCCTAGACAAATAAAGCTCCACGTTGAACGGTGAGGAAACCCTCGCTTCTTATTGGTCGAAATAGACCTTTTTTGAGTTTTGTGAAACGAGCGTTTTGGTGAGGACACTTGGCAACGTATGATTGGTTTAAAAAGAATAAGAAAAATATTAAAAAAAGGAAACCAAATTCAATTTGGAATTCATGAAGTGACAATATTTAGATGAGGACACTTGGCAACGTATGATTGGTTTAAAAGTTACACACTTAAAAGGAAAACCTAACTTACCGTGTTTGGAATTTTTTAGAAGTCCAAATTCAATTTGGAAATCGAGTAATTACTATATTAGGACTATATTTTCCAAATTAATATATAATGGGGAAAAAATCCACATATTTTCTGCGAAAATAAACGGAAAAAATATGTAAAATTTGCACATATCTCCACCTGTTTAATGTATTTGCCCCGCCACACCAAATCAAAAATACATCTCCACAGGGCGGAGCGGGGCGGACCCCGGCATACCGAATCAAAAAATGCATTGTCACGGGGCGGGGCGAAGCCCCGTGCACACCAAGTTAAAAGGAAAAATAAATAAAATCTGCACATATTTTCCACATATTTAATGTATTTCCAACGCCACACTAAATCAAAAATGCATCGCCACGGGGTGGGGCGAAGCCCGCACACCAAGTTAAAAGGAAATAAATAAATAAAATCTGCATATATTTTTCACCTATTTAATGTATTTCCCCCGCCACTTTAAATTAAAAATACATCTACACGGGGCGGGACGAAGCCACGCGCACACCAAATTAAAAGAAAACATATGCCCGGTGCGTAGCACGGGCACAAATCTAGTTAACTATATAATTATCCGATAAGTTATCAAGGAAACCATCTCTTCAAACTATGCTCGCTTGTTTTCTATGCCATATGATTTATTTGTGTGACTTGTGCACTGAATGTCAAGTTCATTGTTTTATCTATTTCAGGATTTGTTCGTACTAGATGAAGGTTATGAAAAAGCTACCGTGTGCAATACCTGTGGAATTAATTCTGATTAGTGTATTCGTGAGGTAACTTATGATTGCAACATCAAAAGTAGAAGCCACCAGAAACAGCAGAAAGCCAAGCACACAATGGGTTCCCTCGAAGCAAAGCTGAAATGGTACACCTAGTGTAGTTTACTCTCTTATTACTGCTTGTCTTAAGGACTGGGAGGAGAGGGGGTATATCGATGATCCTAATTATGTTAAACCTGAGGTATGATGCTGTATATCAATGAACAACTTTTGATTATTTTTCAGATTACACTTTTTTGTGTCAAGCAGGCTAATATCAATCTCTGCTGAAATATGCAGGGATATGACTCCATTCCAGTCGAAATTCCTGATCCAAAAGCTAAAGAGGTTCATTGATTGCTCTTATATCACTATAGTTCTGAATCAGCATTGTTTCGAGGAGAAGTCGATACTCTTCTAAAAGTTATCATGCAAAATTGTTGTAACATCGTACTCCAATTTTAATCGAACATGGCCAACTGAATTGTGCTTTATGTGTATTGGCACTCTGATTCATCCACAAAAATATGGCTAAAACCATAGTAGGCGTTTTTTCTTCTTTTAGGAACAACTTGACTGTGACTTGCTATGCAACCTTAAACCACACAGTATCATTTTTGTTAAGCATGATGGTGAACATCCACAATGACAGACCCGTACTATATAACTCAGACATGATTAAGATGTTTGAGTTGTAGTCACGGCTATATTTCGGATATCTCGTATTTTCTCTTTATGTTTGACTGAACAGATAATATTTCTCCCTTCTACTCGTTATTCAATGTAATCTTAGTTAATTTAGATGCATGGTCTCTTGGATTACTCTTTCCATATATCAACTGTTTCTCTTTTGTACTCGTTTTAGATTTCTCTATTGTACTCTTAACAAGTAATCCAAATTTTTGTTTACTTTGATCTTGGGTGTCAAAATGTGAATTTTAACTAATTCATTCAAGGGTGATGACATTGAGATTCTAGATTTCCATTAAACTTCAAATTCACAGTTTTTGATTTATCAAATTATTCATTTCTTGGTTGAATTTTGAGAACAGGAGTAGTTTTCCAAACTGCATTATATCCACCTCATCAAACAATAAGTCATGACTCATGACTATGTTCTGCCCTTATCCACTGGATAGATGATGAATATAAGACCACAGTGAGTCCTAATGCCCTAACCCTAGCTATAAAATGGAAAATCTTGAGAGAGGGAGAGAGAGAGAGAGAGATAGGAGAGTATGATTCAGGGTTCAAACAGAGAGAGAGTATGAAAAATGAGTAGATAGATCAAAGCAGTTAGTTATTTGTTGATCCAAATCCAGATACAATGGAAGAAGGTGTTGGAAGAAAAGTGTACAATAGATCAAATTTGTTAGGGTTGTTGCTGAAAAAGACTCAAAAGACCAAAAAGAAAAGGTGGAAGAAGATACAAAATGATGTATGCATGATCTGTGTAATTGGTATGGACGGCTTCGGAAAAGTTAGCAGAATCGCTTAACCTCACTATCTTGCTGTTTTTCTGACCATCGGAACTTGGCGAGAGAGGTAAAATCTCAATTGAGCTGATTTCTAAGCTGGGTTTTAATAAAGTGTGTAATCTTTCATGTCCGATTATATTTGTTAAGTAATTATATCATATAGAGTTATTCTGTTAGTTCAATAATTATATTCATCTATGTGTTTTCTCACCCCCTGATCGGAATCACAAACAACAATGCTGAGGTCCTGTAACAAGTGTAGAAATTGCAATAATTTTGCTACTGTCTGGTTGCTAGTAGATGAGCAAGTATATTGGACACTACTATTTGATTCAAGCTATAATTTTAGCCTTATTTCGCAGCAGGCTTTCACATGTATGGAATATTACTGATTCCATTATGTGTTGTCAAAATAAAAAAAGAGTATTGGATCAACATGGAAAAGAAAGAATTTTATTTCTCGATAATCATAATTTGTGCAAGATTTTGAGTAATTAGTTACTCAATTACTGAATTACTAGGCATTGTATAAGCATTTTGGTACGTCTTTGAGAAATTAGTTAGTGCAGTGCTAGTCTTAGTTCTCCGTTAAAATATTTATTTATGTATTATGGGCTACATAGATTTCGCATAAATTGGAAACTCCTAAAATATAAAAATAATAAATCTCATTACCCTATTTGATGATCGTTTTTATCTGTGGGATACCCTGTATACATTTACATCAAAATGTTCGTTCCAAGTGTGCTGTTCTAGTGGTCAATAAGCTCTTATACTGATGGTGTTGTTATCTTGTAGAGGAAACACTATTTTTTCTGATGCCAGTGAGGATTAGGATAAAAGCAAGTTTGGGTGGATGAGATGTGTTTGTGGGTCGAACTCCAGGTTAACTTACTCAACAGCTCCTGCAATTTTATTTTTATTTCGATCATTGGAAAGTGATGTGAGAAATTTTTGGATAAGTTATCATTAAATAACCATTTCGATAAATTACGTTTGCTTACTTGGTGTTAGTTACACTGTTTTATCTATTTCAGGATGTGTCCGTACTAGACAAACGTTATAAGAGTCTGATACAAACGCCCTTGTTCACACACCTAGCCTCGTTTATCTCGTTTGAGCGCTCTTCTCTTAAGCAAAGGGGGCTCTTGTTATCAATCGTTAACTTAACTCGTTCCTCAACCTATTATACACACGGACTTCGAACGAAAGGCAGACCTTTAATTGCTGGGTTTAACCTTTGAAGTACTCTAAGCTCTGCAGCTATTCGGTCAAGTTATTGATTCTACGTATACTTCTTGCCAAATAAAAGCTACCCTGTCTATTGCTTGTGGAAAACGTCACTATACCCCTCGCGATGCAAATGGAAAACGTCCTGCAGATAAACCCAACATGTTAACCGACAGTGAGAGGGGGGATCTTGTGAAATTCTGGACTGAAGAGCAGCAGGTAAAAAAATTCATAACTCTGTCATGCTCACCCAGTAATTTTCTTCTAATTAATTCTGACTTGTGTATTTGTTAGGTACTTTCGGATCGCAATATCAAAAGTAGAAGCCACCAGAAACCCAAGCACACAATGGGTAACCTCCCTTGATGGAAAGCTGAAATGATATGTTGGTCTTTACATTCACTTTTAATTCCTGCAACTTGAAAGCTGTTCTATGTTTATTATCTGGTCTTGGATTTGTCTGTTCATGGTTGGAATGTTTATCATATTTGTCTATGTAAAATATTACAAAACTTGTCAAGAATAGGAACACCATATGCTAGTAGACACTGGATAGTGCTACACCATGGTTTATTATGTTTACTAATTCAATAAAAAGTTCAAAGCTCGCAGTTCAGATGCATATAAGATCATTTGTTGGCACTTTCTCCTAATTGTCGACATTTTCTCAAAATATCGAGGAAAATGTAGCTCACTCTTTTACTCATGTTGAGAAATTTAATGGATTTGTAAATTATTGACATGTTTGCTTCTTCATTAACAGTGGTCATTGGGTTTCCTTTCTAACTCTTGAAAAATGCTTTGCTTTTGCTTTGCAGCGTGATCGCCGTGATTACATCATTACATGGACGATTATTATGTAAGCAATTCTTGATAACATTTACTTAAATTCAAATTCTTCTTTTGATATCTTTATCTTATAGTTCAATCAGCATATGCTCGCATTGAAGTTCAATTTTTGTCATCTTGCAGGATGAAGGCTGAGTTCGGGTGTTTCTGCAGAAGTGAAAATAAACAATGTCGAGAATCAAGAATCTTGGATTACTCTTTTCCATATATGAATTGTTTTTCTCTTTTGTACTCTTTTTCTTGCTATCATTTATTGTTACGGTATTTGAGTTTAAGGTTACCTACATGAACTTAAAACTTTTGTAGTCAACTAAAGTGATCCTTCCGTGAGTTTGTATATACATTTTAAAATTGAAAATGTATAAGTTTGCAGGATTTTTTGCAATAGTAGGAAAAAGAAAATTTATACCATGAGGTCTGCTATAATTCGTTCTACTACAACAGCACTAAAGTGAACTACGGCAGGAGGATTTTGCAGGGGTTATGCAATAGCGGTAAATAACACAGCAGTATTAGATGGAAGACAATAAATTAAGCCAATGAGCCAAACTGGCACTTTGAATCCAGTTTGTCATGTTTACGTACAAGGGAAAGCAAGGTTCAAATTTTCTTTTAATTTGAGGCTTGGGGTATCAGAATGTGAAATTTAGCCAACTTATTTTCGTTAGTACTTGTAGGTTAAAATCAACAGTTTCTGATTCAATTTTGAGTTATAGTTTCCAAAATTCAAGCAATTCTGTTATTCATTCAGATCCACCTCCCCCAAACAGTTGGTTCATGACTTATCCCCTTATCAACTGGATATATGGTGAATATAAAACAACTGTTAGCCCTAATGCCCCAACCCTAGCTATAAAATGGAAAAGCTTAGAGAGAGTTTGATGATTCAGACTTCAAACACACATGGTGTGAATATAAGTAGATAGCTGAGAGCAGTTATAGGTTGATCCAAATCCAAATACTAAAACAAAGATATGAAGATGAAACATAAAGATATGGAAGAAGGTGTTGGAAGAAAAGTTTACAATATATCAAATTTGTTTGGGTTGTTGGTGAAAAATACTGAAAAGACCAAAAAGAAAAGGAGGAAGAAGAAACAAAATGGTTTATGCAGTGATCTGTATATTGGCATGGGCGGTCTCGGAAAAGTTAGCAATATCGCTTAAACACATCATCCTTTCTGAGATTGTTTTCAGTTTCGGGCAAAGGGATCCATGGGATGTAAAATTGCAATCCTTGATGCCATTGGGGTGTTGCTAAATCAATCTCAGCGGTTCAACTGGATAACTATTGGGATAAGCAAACTCGGGAGGATATGGAATGGCTGTGAGCCAAACATCAGGTGAACATACTCAGAGCAGACCCTGCAATTTTACCCTTCTTTTGATTGTTGACATGTGATGTAATTAACAATAGAATTATTGGATAAGTTATCAAGGAATAACCCATCTCATCAAATTATGTTTGCTTCTTTTGATTGTGACTTGACACTGATTGACAAGTTCTTATCTATTTCAGGATTTGTTCCCACTAGATGAACGCTATAAAATATCTATTTATCTATTGCCCCTGTAATATTTTGGAACAAGAAAACTAAATGGAAAGACATCGCTATAATAATCGTAAGGTACTTTCCGAACTACAATATCAAAAGTAGAAGCCACCAGGAAGCCAAGCACACCATGAGCAATCTCCCTCGATGCAAATTACATTTGTTATTCTTAACAGTCACTTTTCATTCCTGCTAACTGAAAGTTATTCGATGTTTATTATCTGGCTTTGGATTTGAGTGTTCATGGTTGAAATGTTTATCACATTTGTCTATGTAAAAGAACTTATCACACTGGATAGTGCTACACCATGTTTTAGGCCTGCAAAAAATTTACGGAACTTTCCTTTTGTATAGAAGTGGTTTTCCATACCTTGGATGTCTTTTCACTTTCCCATAATCATACTAATTATATTTGAGGATAGCTGTTCTAAATATTCTTTTTGGAACAGTATCATAAGAGTTGTAATGCACTGTGGTTCCGTTATGATTGTTAATTATGTCTTTTCTTTGTAATGTGAGTTGAGAAAGAATGGAAGGCTGGAGGATAGAAACTATCCATTTGACTGAAAGAATTCAGTGGAATCCAAGTGTTAACTGCAGTATAACAGCAAGGAATTTGAGGACTAATGATCTTGGAAAGGTCATACTTGGATATGCATGGTACAACAGCTCGGAATTTGAGGACTAATGATCTCGGAAAGGTCATACTTGGCTGTACATGGTACACCATGAGGGAATCTCTCTCCAACAAGATATTTGGTTAGCTCATCTACCTAATCTATCCGTCTCAAGGTCTATTTTGGTGTTGAATTGCACTAATTATATATGTAAATGTTTTTAGAAGTTCCTTTTGCTAATAAGGATAAAGTCTTTTGTAACAGGCTTACCATCTGTGCATTTCACATATGTAAAGGAGATCAAACCTGGCTTGCCATTCTTCTTGTTTAATTACTCAGATCGGCAAATACATGGAATTTATGAAGCTGCAAGCAATGGGGAAATGAATATCAACCCGTATGGATTGAGTGAGGATGGTAAACAGCCTACTAAATATCCTGCACATGTATACTATCTCAATGTACCTAGAATCTGTTCTTTCCAGGGTCAATAACAGGCAACGGATTTCTAATTTTAATAATTGTCTGTGCTCAGGTTCGCATATGTATCCGAGTCCGAAAGTTAATGACGTATTCCCTCACAAGAACACTTTTGTTTCGTTGAAAGAATTAGGAGAAATAAAAATATCGCAGTCAGCTGAAATTGAAGAGACAGACAGCTGTAATTTGTAGACGAAGCAGGTAGCAAGATGAGAACCCTGGATACACTTGAAAACGGGTACTCTATGCAGAGAGCATTGTGTCTGAGCTTAATTATAAAAGTGGGTAGCAGTGGAAAAGAACCAATTAGGCAGAACAAGGATTGGACAATTGTTTAAACCATGTCAACGGACGGGATTCTCTTATAATTAGTCTGTCTGTACTCTTCAACATTCGGGTTAAGAATTAATTCTGCATAAGCTTTTTAGTATCTGCTATCAAGCTGTTAATGCAAAAAACTTTCCTCTTGGTTAAGAAAGGTAGTTCACTTTTTATTTTGCTTTCGTACATTCTGCTCGAATTCTGTTTTCTGTACTCACTAGCAGCCCTGAGGCTGAGCTCATAATCGAGAAAGCAATCATGAATTAATTTCCTAGCTGCTAACTTTTATTATCTTACGTTCAATCTGCAGGCTGTTAGGAATTGTATTTCTGGTGTAATTTGTTTCTGAACATATGCAGTATACCTGCAGTTCTGCTAATGTTAATGTATCATCTTACAAGGTTGAGACCATTTTAAAAGTTACACTCTTTGTGATTTCTTCGATGGAAGAATGATGTTGTATTTTCTTTTGTGGCTCATTTTTTTGGTTGCAAATTTAATTTTGAAGATGGCGATTTCCGGTATACAAAGCTAACAAACGGATGCGGAAAATAGATCACAGACATGGTAGAGATGCCATATTTTACGAATCCTGTTTTAGGGCATACGTAAAAATTCCAGGGCATACTGAATAAAGACAAAAACTGGTTGTAAATAGTAAAATCAATAACCTCTTAACCAAATATTTTTTGTAATGGCAAATCTGTCATTTTAGTGTTAGTGTTAATACTAATGTTTAGTTATTAGTAATCCTGATTAGTGATTAATATTAATGATTAGTGATTAAGATAATTTAGTTATAAATTTGTGTAGATGAAAATTTTGGAGGAAGAAAACAAAGTTCGGTTTTTTTGGAGAATGAGAAGGGGAAAGTGAGAAAAAAAACTTGTATTTTGATTCAATGGATGAGGAGGGTCAATCTTCATCTAAAAAACCTAGGAAAATACACATCAATTGCAACAATGATCTGAAAATGGCTGATTTGTTAGATTATGAGAATGATTTGTTCAAACTCAAACTCAAGATGATGATTTTTATTAGCCAAATCCAAATGATGAATACATATATGAGGAACCCAATGCTTCTAATACAGAGGTACACTTCTATCTTATGTTTAATCTCACTTTTGTAGCTTGAAATCATCAAAAGTTTATATTTTTTTCACTATGGTTCGGCGAACCAGGAATATGTTCGGCTTAAATTTATCAGCCGAACCCACCTGGTTATTGACAAATGATGAACAATTCGGCTAGCTGCAAGTGATACAGAGAATAGTTCGGCTTATAATGGAAATATCATAACCAGCCGAACCTAGACTTTTCCATATACACTATAAACTAGACGCACATGGTTCGGCTCAAACTCAATACTATCGAATAAGCCGAACCCAACAACTGTCATTTGATTCTCCAACACAGTGAGGTGTTCGGCTTGTAATTCAAAATTATTTCAAGCCGAACCAACCGAGATCAGCCAATAGATAAACACAGTGGGTTGTTCGGCTTAAAATAAGTATTATCGAATACGCCGAACCCCATCTTCGCCCCTATCTGTCACTAGGTTCGGCTTAAAACTCAGATGAAATTTCAAGCCGAACTATTCATATGCAGTTTCAGGAAGTTGTTATGAAGAACAGTTCGGCTCAAAGTTCAACTCAATTTTGAGCCGAACCCAATACTGTAACCGTCAAAACCCCTAGTTTTTCAGAAATTAAACCTATTCAATCGATGAAAAACAACAAATAAAGAGATGGGTTTGTAGAACTTACTTGCGTATCCTCATTTCCGGAGTTGGTGCTTCAATTGGTTGATTTTGTGGTTCAATTTCAGTTTCTACACCTTCATCTTCATTTGGTTCTTCTTCTTCAATTGATGGATTAGAATACAATTTTGAATGCCTACTCATTGCTTTTTTTCCTTTTTACGAACCATTATAGTTGAGTTTAATAGACGATTAAATTTTCGCCTCAATGAATTTTTTCTTCTTCTTTGGAAGAGTTCGGATAGAGTAGAGGAGGGAGGAAGAAGAAGATTATGTAAGTGAAACTGATTTTAATTTTTAAAAAACTGATTTTAGGTTTTTATATTAAGGTAAAGGTAGATTAGTAATTAAAATGGTTGAAGGGTATATAGGTAATTGAACTACCAAAAGGATACCCCTTATAAGGGCACCCTATATGGGATTATTGATTTGTATGCCCTGAAATTTTTAGGTATGCCCTAAAACAAGGTTCTATTTTACTGTATGGACACAAAGGAGTAAACCATCACACAAAACAGCGAGATGCAAGTCGGCCCAAATGACATATATCATTACGTTGTGTCAGCTACAGGGGCAAGGGCAAGGCCTATTGTTTTGAAACTATGCGATTGAATTTTTCCTTGTTCAGAACTTTGGTTTATCTTTAAGTTGTTAACAAAAATGCCTGATTCTGATGGATACTCAAACTCTAATATCTCTACTGAAAACATGTACTACTTCAAAATCATTAAAACAAGGCAAAAAATCTCCACCAAAAGATCATCTCAATTGAATTACAAAAGAACATCATTTTCTGCAAAAATCTTATCAACTTTTACTTGTCATGCGATTTACTTATGTCTGCAAAGTTAGTTTCCAAACCATTGAGAATCCATCCGACACTTCCATATGAAATGGGTTACTGTCAAGCTTTACACTAAAAACCAAGTTATTGATACTTATAAGCATTTACAGCTTACTCCTTATCTCAAACCTGATAGCTCAGTGGATTGAGAAGTGTATGTAGGAAAGAGACTTTTTACCAAATTAGTCCAACTTTGTACCTTTCCGTCATAAACCGTATATCTCAGAGAGGTCGTCTGGGTTGGTAGTAATGGAATGGTTGTAAGTTAACTGCGGGAATCGAATTACATCTGGGCATTTGGTCTAGTGGTATGATTCTCGCTTTGGGTGCGAGAGGTCCCGAGTTTGATTCTTGGAATGCCCCTTTTGTTATTTTTTTTTTTTTTTGCTAAAATGCAATAAGCTAATCAGTGAACAAGAATTGTTTCCTCATTATAACACTGTTAAAAAACATAGGTCTGGTAAAGTTTTTTTTTTTTTTTTTTTTTCTCTAAAATGCAATAAGCTAATCAGTGAACAAGAATTGTTTCCTCACTATAACACTGTTAAAAAACATAGGTCTGGTAAAGGGGTTCGTCCGTCAAATAGTGACGTAACAACAACAACAATAGTTGAGACGACATTGAAGGAACCATTGAGCACTTTCATCACGATGCAATGAAGAAGGTCAGAAAAAAGTTTCAAAAAGTTCCCAAGCTATTATCACGATGACATACTTCCACTTTCAATTCATCCACAAAAAGTTACCAAGCTTTTGATTTCCTCAAGATTTTGATTTCCTACAGCAGCTGGATGGATGTCACAGAGGTCAGAAAGTTGAAAGCATTCCTGAACTCATACAGTATCTAAGAAAATTTGGGTAGAAAATTTGCATACTTCGATTTCGATGTCTACAATAATCATACCCAACACGAAGATGGTGATGAATTTGATGACATTCTAGAATCTGGAATCAAAACTTACCAACTAAATTACATCTCAAAGCCACCAGAAATCAGGATGCTCAAACAGTGAAACAGATGAGGATGCCTAGATGTAGAGTCCCAGACATGGTCAATGGCAAGACTTCCATGAAATTAGATAAGAATAAGCATACTAATGGAGGAAATATCATCTCACTGAACAATGTCTTTGTTGGACATATATGTTTTAAAACAAAATGTAATTCCATGTATTATTTTTATTAAAATTATTTTTAATAGTCTTAATGATCTTCATAAAAGCAATTTATTATTTGTGATAAATTCCTTGACCGTTTCATGTTACAAGAGTAAATGGTTTTTATTAAACCATATAAATGTTTTCATTAAAACTTTTTGAAACTCTTAAGCATAAAATCAGATTTTTGGTTGGAAAACATTAAGAGAATTTTCATATAATGTTTTTGAAGTTTTAAAGAAAAGTAAGAATTTTTTGAGAGAATGAAAACTAGTGTGTGATCATCACTTGTTTTCTAGAAATTTGATTCTGAGCAAGAATAGAAGTGTACAAGTATCACATACTCTCAAAGTGCAAGAGTGATTGTGAGAGAGATTTTACTTGGCTGTTTTATCCTGGGGACGACGCGACATGGAAGAACTGTTTGCACAATTTTGGGTAGAGTCGCGAAACGTCTTAAAGAGAGCGACCTGGTCGTGACTCAGCCATAACATTATTTGTTTGGTTTTTTTTGTGATTGTTTTGCAGGCGGATTTTGGCAATTGTTCCAACAATTTTAAGACGGTTTCTTCTGCCATAGAGATTAAACGAGAAACTATTGCTGAAACACGATAAGTATCATTGTTTATTTTTTTTATATTGAATAATTATTGGATATTCATTAACGATTTAACATGATGCTTGGATTTTAGGTTTCTTTAACCAAAATTTAATTTTGATGTCTAATCTTAGTAGACCATAGTTGTAACATGTTATAGAGTTTTCGGTGGATATCTTTAACGAAAATAAATTTGATCTTGAAATTTATACCATATATATTAGACATTATGAGGATCATCCAGGTAAAATTTCATAATTTTTGGAGTCCAAAAAGTATTTTTAAGGTATTTTATAAAACCACATAACGTTGCTGAAAATTTCTGATGGGCAGAATTTTTGCCAAAATTGAGTTCGTTTGTCCCAATCTTTGTGTAGCTATTTTGAATTTTTGTAACATGAAACTTGTAGATCAAAACCTATTTATTAAGGAGTGCATTAGAGGGCAATGCAGTTTGTAACATCTCTAATCCCTAATTGAGTTCGTTTGTCCCAAATTTATCCTCAAAACCTATTTTGAATTTTCCATTGGGTTTTTTGGTTTAAGAGATGTGGTGGTTTCAAAATCGTTGTGTATGTCTGTGTAAAAAATATGAGATGTGATGCTTGAGTTTAGAGATTAGAGATCTAAGAACTTACAATAAAAATCATGTTTTGATTTTAGTACTTTACTCTTGTATTGGTAATGAAAAAAAATAAGATCATTATTAGAAATCAAACTAGTGCACGACATATGTTTGATAAAATGATTAGTAGAAAGTTATAATCTATGACGTTATAACTATAAAACTTTATTTTTGTTTGATACTTGGAGTACTAATTTTTATTTGATTTTTAGGTACTTATATAAGTTCATACCTTACTTATTTTGGGTAATAAATGCTCACATTTAAATAATTATGACAGGTGATAATTTCACTTGCTTCAACAAATTTTGGTTTCCCAATGAAAATAAAAATTGCAAGTAAATACTCACCGGTGTATGGAGCAATGGTTTTGTTGATTTCTTTGCTGGTGTGGAAAGAGTGGACAATGGTTTATGACCAATTGAGATTTCAAAGGAAATGAGGTATGCTTGATTAACTATTTGTAGTTGTTGTAGCGATCAAATAATTGGATTCTAGATTGAAAAATAATTTGATTATTCAATCTTAGAATGAATTGCACGGAAACTAGATATTGAGAATTATTGTTTATAACAATAATTGTGTGACTCATACAAGTTTGGAACTTATGAGATAGAACTTGATACCAAACCAAAACCGTAAGATAAGAAACCTAGTCGAAACAAATATGAATACCAACTCTCTCCAAGAAATGAACATAATTTTAATTATGGAATTATTTGTCATGTGTGCATTAAACCAAGTCTTATGACATGGGATTGCAAGAATAGCAAATGTTATTAGCAATGCTTTTCAAGCAAAGTTAATGTGAATTGTGGATACAGTGATAAGTTGATATATATTGGTGTTTTACACCATGTTTGTTTTGATAGGCTATGGTTCAAAAGTTGAAACGAATCATTTAAAAGAAAGTGGTGTTGAGTTATACTCACATCTCTAGGATTCTTGGTATTGGTATGGTCTCAAAAGTTTGCTTCGGGTAGAACTACCTTGTTAAAGATGTTCATACCGCACGAAAATGAGAAAGAATCTAGTTTCCGCCTATCTTGTTTTTAAAAAGATTGAAGTTAAAATTTTGTTGAACTTGATCATTGCACTACTACAATACATATGTTATCAATGGGATGTTTGAACTAAATATTATATTATTTATATGATATGACTGAAACTTTAAATGTTTGAAATATGTGATTTCATCTTGCTTCTATGAAATTTTTGAACTAGTGATGAGTATAGTCCTCTAAACTTTCTAAGAATTTTTTGAGTAACGTGTATCTAATTTTACCCAACTCACCAAAACTTGTAGACTCCCAATCTTACTAGTTTACAAAAGCATCGGATGAGGAATAAAATCTTTGAGAATTTTTATAATATTTTTTTTTTTTGGTGTTTCACGAAGTCTAACTTGGTAACTAAAATTGATCTTTTCAGTAGTGAAGAATGAAATGATGTCTTCATGAAAAATGTTTGTTTGTTCGTCCTCTATATTGTGCCAAAAGGATTTTTAAATTGGATCATTACTTTATTAGTTATGAGAACGAACGCATAGCGCGTCAAATATGATTTAGAAAAATTATTTGCGCTTAGAAAAATTATTTCTAATTTTTTGTATGAATGGGAAAATTTTCTAGTTTCTTAACCGGTATTAAACACCAAAATCCAACATCTATAGAATTTTTTTGAATGAATGTGGGAAGAAAAGCAATTTGCATAAGTAAATTTTCATTTTTAGATCTTTTGGTGTTGATTTGAAATTTCCTTTTGAGTCGAAAAATAGTGGGGGTTCTTTACACAATGTATGTTTGAAGACAAAACTTAGATTAAAGAGCTAGCTAGAAATGGAGATCACGAGATCATTAAGAATGGATGTGTAAGTAGTAAGACTAAAACGAATTTTAGTCATCATTATTACTTTGTTTGAGAAACTTAGCTCCTCATAATTTTAATCATTGAAAAAGGTTTTTAAAAACCAAATGTTTTAGTTTGACAAATAGGGAAAGGGTAATTAATTTTGATACTTGCTTTCATGTCGCTGGATTTACATTTTTGATTGGTGATATTGTTTCTACGATGCGTGATTTGTTGTATATCATATGTAGAAAAATATATCTTGAATGAGTTAAATGATGATTCTATGTAAACAAAGCATGAAAATAAAAACTTTGTAGTTCCCATAAAAAATGAAATGCATATAAATTTGACAAGTCATTATTTATTTTGAAACAAACTCTGAAGCAATTGAATCAAATGGTTTCAAAATTGACTGATGCGATAAACACATAAGATTGTTTGCTATATATGCATAAGTGATTCGCTGAATTTGTATTCTAACTCGTACGATGTTAATGAAACTAAAGACATGTTTAGTTTACTATTTGACATGAAAGACTTGTGTGAAGATAGTGTAAATTTTGAATTGAATCTACATTTGTTTTGGATATATTCCACTACATTGAAAAAAGATTTGTAAAGAAAAAAAAAAAACTTTATAAAGTAGTTTTCACTCATTTGATTCTAGTATTGTGGTGCTTGTGAATATGTGTAATTGAACTAGAAAAAAAAATGAGTATGGTAGCATGGCATTGCTTTTTGCTACGTGATGGACTATATGTATAATACTTCTGTAGTGGGGTTTACATATATGAATATTTATTAATAATCCATGTATGGATAATTAGTAAAACATTGAAAAGGTTATGAGGTGTCTGAAAAGAACCTTAAACCTAGAAATACATTATCTAAAAATGTTTACCGCAATCCTTTAAGGATATTATTGCGATGTTGATTGAGATATCCTCTCAAATGAATCCTCCAAGGGATAGAGTGATTCAGTCCTCTACTAGATAGAGGAAGAACAGACATATTAATCCAATGCGATAGTACCGCGGCTATTGCAAGAGTTGAGAAGCGTTAATTACAACGGTAGATTCGACATATATGGTGATAGAAAGGCATTTTTGATGTTATGAGAATGGATTATATATGGTCTGAAAAGAGTTATTGTTGATCCTTTGACGAAAGGATTAATAAGAAGGTGTAAATACATCTTATGGGATGATGTTGATGCCCATGGAGAATTGAGTCATTTGTGATGGATATCCACTTAGAAATAGGTTCAAAGGGAATAACGATTCACAAATGATATGGACATAGTTGTTCGTGATGTACACCCAACCTATAACTCAAGATTCCATAAGTAGGTTCAAAAGGTAATCCCTACCTATGAATGGAGATCCCAAAATGTAGGTTCAAATGAGGCTAAGTCATGGATAATATGCAGACACTGAATCATGCTTTTGAGAATTCATCCCACGCATGATATCCTGAAGCGAGTTAAGGTTGAATTTTTATTTCTAAAACTCTTAATGACATCTATATCTCTATTTAGAGTGGAGTACTTAGCTACAAGAGTACTCTTGATAGACTCACCTATATGGATGTGAAAGTGTGGCCGCTTTCTATGAGAATATGGGAAGTTCTCTAGATCATTCATTAAACCGGGATTCAAGCACAGGGCCGTAATGTGCTGGCTTTAGACTTTACACTAGTATAGTTTTGTGTGTGTTAGACAATCTTCTTATCTCCTAGAGTTCAAAGACTTACGTTTACTCTATGGTCAGATTTTTAGAGAGTCTAGCACTATATAAAGGTTCAAAATCGAAAGATACCTTTACTTATGCACATCACTATATAGATCTTGCTCAATGTTTTAAAAATATAAGTGGGGGATTGTTGGACATATATTTTTTAAAACAAAATGTATTTCCATGTATTATTTTAATTAAAATTATTTTTAATAGTCTTAATGATCTTCATAAAAGCAATTTATTATTTGTGATAAATTCCTTGACCGTTTCATGTTACAAGAGTAAATGGTTTTTATTAAACATATAAATGTTTTCATTAAAACTTTTTGAAACTCTTAAGCATAAAATCAGATTTTTGGTTGGAAAACATTAAGAGAATTTTCATATAATGTTTTTGAAGTTTTAAAGAAAAGTAAGAATTTTTTGAGAGAATGAAAACTAGTGTGTGATCATCACTTGCTTTCTAGAAATTTGATTCTGGGCAAGAATAGAAGTGTACAAGTATCACATACTCTCAAAGTGCAAGAGTGATTGTGAGAGAGATTTTACTCGGCTATTTTATCCTGTGGACGACGCGACATGGAAGAACTGTTTGCACAATTTTGGGTAGAGCAGCGAAACGTCTTAAAGAGAGCGACCTGGTCGTGACTCAGCCATAACATTATTTGTTTGGTTTTTTTTTGTGATTGTTTTGCAGGCGGATTTTGGCAATTGTTCCAACAGTCTTGCTTTACAGCTAGCTTCTTCCGAGGAAGCACAAGATAGCCAGATTCCAAATTCCACCTTACCTATCAGTTCAGCTCTACCATCCAGTTAAAAATCTCAAAACGTTGAAAACTGTTAGTTCACGAGCTTTTGCCACAGGGTCAGAAACTCAAAGGTGAGCCATTTCAAATGAACCCGATGGAGGCCATGGGGCAGATATTATGCTTGGATTCTAAAGCGATGATCATGGTGACGGCTCTAGCTTTGATGGTGAACGCTTGCTCATTCTTTTTCAGCAACAGATGGAAGGCTTCATTTCGATGTGTAATTACCTAAAATCGGTGAGTGGATAAAAGTGGGATTCTAGGGTTTCTGAAAGTGAGTTACTGGAGGTTAAACACGAACAGTCTTCACCTAAACCACGCACAATGGCAGTTCAAAGGCTGCTTCAGTCACAGGGATGGAGGCTTAGGTCCGGTCTTAGGGAGGGAGAAGATGAAGAGCGATCAGAGAATTCTAGGGTTTGAAGAAGAATTGCTATGAGAGTTTATGAGAAAGTCGTGATGATAGCTTGGAGAAATAGAGGACCTATTTATAGCTGAATTCTCTAATCTCATGTCGGTGAAGAAAATGATTGCTTGCCGTGCCGTGCGGAGCAATTCTATCGTTTGTTCAGTAATAAAGATAAACTAGATTGAGTTTATCTCATTATTCCACCACCTTTACTCTCTTCTACGATGAGAAATAGGCCGGGAATTTCTCACACGTGTCGTAGACCGTCAGACCAAAACCATAATTTTTATCCCCCCCCCATTTGTGTGAAGCTGAGTCATCCTTTGTGATGATGTGTTGAGAGAGAGAAAATATTATTTTTAGCCGAGTTGGCCAAGATAGAGAGATATTCTATGATTTGTAAGAATGACTAGGATGAGTCACCTCAGGAATCGTGTACAGAGTGTGAGATGAGCTGAGGTTGAGCTCCCTGTCTCCATGGCCGGTCACATATGTCATGTGGAGACCGTATTATTTCTTGTGGGTCCCTTTGTTGAGCATGCAGTACTATAGAGAGCTTATCCACGTTTTTGGATAGACATGTATAGTTCAGGCTCAATTTACTAGCCATGAGTGTGTTTTAGAGTCTAAGAAATAGGCTTGAGCCCTAGGTAAGGTGTGTGCCTGAGTTTCATGCGTGTATAAAACTCTTCAGACGAGATGGCTTAGTTCGGATTAGACCACCTGAGATTTGGCCGACGCGACTAAGGGCGTCAGAGATTTGGCCGACGGGTTTAAGGTCGTCAGAGATTAGGCTGACGGGTTTGAGGTCGTCTGATATTTAGCTAATGGGATTGAGACCGTCAGAGATTTAGCTGACGGGTTTGAGACCGTCTGATATTTAGCCAACGGGATGGAGTTTGTTCAAGACTTGGCTAACACAATGGAATCTCTCTGAGGTTAGCTGGGACATGTTTGGAGACAAAAGAAGGCTTGCATGCCTAAAGGAAGTACATTCATAAATTTGTTTTGTGAATCGAAAGGGAAATCGATAGGCTTATTGGTATTGTTATTCATTGCAAATCTTTGGATTACCAATATGTTTGTTTAGTATAACCGCTCATAAATTGTTTATGTATATTGGTAAAACTATTCACAATGCGTGACTTTTGTATTGGTATGACTTTTATTAGTGAAACCGATCTTAAGTAATCACCTAAGATGGTATGATCGATTTATTGTAATTGGTATGACCAACTCTAGAAATTGGGGAACCGATCCTAGTAAGAGGTGCAACCAATCAGAAGAGGGAATCGATCCTTGTAAGAGGTGCAATGATCGGAACCTAATAATGCATATTTCTAGATCGTTTTGCTGTCTTTTATCACATCTCTAATACCTTAATGTTTTATTTTGCGACAAATCTTGTATCATGAGCATATCTCCTTTAATGGATAATTTTGTCAGAATAATCTCTCTTTGTGTTATGTTGTAGGTGGTTTGAGTAAATGGTACAAAGTGTCAGCGGGACTGTGTAATGGGTGCGTAATAGGAAGTGGGAGTGTCGCACCGTGACACAAGGGAGCTGTTCGCTGAGTGTGTGCAGAACTAAAATTACCAAGTCAATGGAACAAATATTTGTGGTCAAGATTTACAAAATAAACTCAAATTTGATCAATGGCCAGAAGTATTCAATCCATGTTTGAAGACAAGATAACCAACAGATTCACCTTGAACATCTAAGCAAGGTACACAAGCCTAACACCCAGGTGGATCCCTAACATTTTCTATTTCACTCCCACAAACAGAGAAGTCTTTTCTTCTCTATTTTCTTTCCCATTTCATTTTCTATGTCAAGACCATACCACCACCGATCTCCCCCTTACTCCCATACCATTCGTACGACACCCTCACCACCTCGCTTCTCTCTCTAATGTCAATCACCCAATTTCATCAGTTTCACCTATCTATTCTTGTCGTAGTTGTTTGCGTGAAATTGAAAGAAATAGGTTGAAAGTCATTGGGGTAGGAATTGAAAACCTAAAGTCTGAACAACTCTGAAACTCCCTCAACAGTAGCATGGTTCTGATGATGATGAAGTGGGTGAAGGAAGTGAAGTGTATTTCAGTTGTTTTGGTGAGTGATTTACATCTCAAACCCTGAATTTCAGTTGTATGTGTTGAAAAATTGAACCCAAGTTGGGTGAAATTGATGTATAAATATGGAGTGGCTTGTAGATCAGAACTTATGCCCGGATTAGCCGGTGCACCAAGCTGTAGTTTATTTCTAGTATTATCATCATGTTCTAATTTAATAACTAGGGTTTAGATGAAACCCTTAATCTACTGCTAGTTTTATTCATGTGTTTGAGTATTGTTCTTGTTGTTCTTAATTGATATATGAATGGTTTAATCATTGTGTCACACATATTGCTTTCACCTTGTTTGTCATGCAACCTAGGTAGTTAGAATAACTCTATGTTGTGCTTTAACTCATGCTTAAGAGACCAAGCTAATCTGTGATGAGTTGTGATGTAAGAAGACAACTTATGCTAGGGATTAGTTACCTTAGTTGATATTAGGCCATCTAATTAAGATTACCCTGGATAAACAACAGACTTGCATCTTGACTGGTGTCCATTATAAGGGACAAGATTAGTATTGGAACTGAATTGACTTAGCATAGGTTAGGAGGTGGATTCGACTTCCCTGGTTTCCTCCATTTGATTGATTTCAACCCTCTTTGCATTCATAATTGTCTACTGCTTTCATAGTCCGTTTAGCAATCATCTCGTCGTATCGACAAAATCCTCTGTTTGATTTAATTTAGTATAGCAAGACTTTGAATTCGACTTTGCACCAACCAAGTCCCTGTGGGAACGATCCGCACTTGCCGTGTTTTACATTGTAGACATCGTATACTTGCGGTTTAATATTGTAGGCATCTTCTAGTCCTACCAAGTTTTTGGCGCCGCTGCCGGGGACTCGGTAGCGGTGTGGTTGAATTTTTAGTGTTGCTTTACTGATTTTTAGCTTAGTTATGTATATATGTTTTTGGATTTTTCTGTTTTCATGCTATTATCTTAGTTGTTTCATTCATCTGTTTTTATTTTTATTTTTATTTTATTTTACACATCTTTATCATTTGCATATGTAATATAAATTTGGTTTTGATTGTCATGTAGTTTTTAATCCGTGCGTTTCATTTTGCTTTGTAACCTGTGTGTATTGGTCTAGTTGAATTTTTCCCATTTGTTTTCATAGAGTCAAATTTAGGAATCTGTTAGTGTTGGTCTGTTTTTCTTTTTAGTTTACATTTTATTTCACTTCCACTTATTCACTGTTTTTCATTATGCTTACTGTAGGATCTTTTTACCATCTGTAGCTTTCAATTTACATCTCATCATTTTGATTTATTCACTTAGAGTTGTCCGTAGTTGAATGCTACTGTAGGCTAGTTGTTGGTAATTTTTGTTTTGTAGTTTAGTTTACTCATAGTGCTACCGCAATCTGTAGCCTTTAGTCTTTTCAAATCTGTAGCTTTTAACGTTTCCATCTCTTTTCTTCTTTTTTCTTCCACTTATATTTGTCTGTAGTTGTATGTATTAAGTTTAAGATATCTTACTTTGTTAGCTGTATTAGCTGTAGGTCCAAAGTAGTAATAAATCATTTTTCTTTTTGTAAATCATTTCATTTTGTTTAGTTTCTTTTCCCTCTAGTAGTTGCATCAGCCTTTAAATTTGTAGTGTTAATCCGTTTTTAGTGTAAAATGTCTTAGTTCTGTAGCTTGTCAGCCACTTTCTCTTAACTAGTTGCATTGTCTCATTTTCCCCTTTTGCTTAAGATTTGGTCTGTAGTTAAACATGCTAGCATAAATTAGTCATTGTTTTAGTTTTGTCATGTAGCTAATGGTAGTACATCGTGTACATATAAAATGCATAAGAATCAATAGTTCATCTTGTTACAGGTCTGTTAGTAACTGCATTAGTGTCTCACTGCTCCATTGTCCCTTTGTTAGTTAGGAATTGTATACGTTCTCTTGGTATTTCTATACTTCTGTATCTTGGTTGTATGGGTTATTAGCAAATTAGATTCCTAGCTTGTGTTTAGTTTAATTTTTCTTTGTCCTGTAATTTGTGGATCTTTGTACTGTAGCTTTATTATTTTGGTTCAAGTTGCCTTCGTTCTGTCTGTCTTCATGTCATATAGGCTCAGTTATTTTCAAATCTGTAGACTTAGATTAGTTTTAGCATTTCACTTATGTTTCAGTTAAGTTTTGTATTTGTAATTACTTCTGTCCTGTAGCTATTTAGTACTGCATATAAATCATTAGTCTTTCACAGTGGTCGGTAGTTCATATACACTAGTGTAAATCAAATGTCGTTAATAATTTAAATAGCTAGCTTAGCTTTTTGTTTGTTGTTTGAAATTTTAATTTGTCGTGACACTGTGATATATATATAGGTTAGTGTACATATTTCTCTATCTTATCTGCACATTTCTGGGTACTGAACGGTTCTCTTGAGCTTATCAGGTACTTACCAAGCTGCCGTGGCATGTCGCTGGAGTTGTTTGTAGTTAGAGAAATTACCACAAAAAGGTAAGGCTAAGGAGAATCAAAAGAAAAGAGGGAACATTCAGTTCCTTATAGACTTTTTCCGGATGCGCACCAGAGGTAAGTTTCTTAAACACGACTATAAAATGACGTCTCTGCTTTGTAATTGCTTAGCCTGAGTGGTTTTGATACTGGGTTTAACAACTGAGCTTCATATTTTGTTAACAAATACGAGTTGGCCTCTCGTTAGTTGACCATATTTTTATTGCCACACTCCAATAGAGACCCAGTTCAGGATTGATAGATGTCACAGCTCTCTGCCATTGTCACAGTAACATCATTTTTTAAAAATTTTCTTGTTAGTTTTTGATAGTGTAATCTTGTACAGTCTATTTACTGTTTAGTCTTAGTAGCTTATATACTATTCGTATCATTATGTTTAGGAATTAGTAGAAGCATTTAGGATAGACTCATTTAATTGAAAAAAAATGTCTGGATTTTGGTCAGCTGTTAGGGATGAGAAATCATCGAACAAATCACTTAGAGAACTTGCTTACGAGCATGCTTCACATTATGATAACCCCATAAACCATGGTTTTAATAACTTTAGGGAATATTATGGACCTTTTCAAGGTCCTGAGCTACAATATATGGGCCCTAATTGTTATCCACATATGTACCAGTCACCACCATGGGATGTTGAACAATTTTGTACTCCCTTGATCCCTTGTATGCAATATGTGATGGAAAATATCAAACTAATTAAACAGAATAATGCTAGACTTGAATTGAAAGCATTGCATGTCGATCCATATAATCTAAATTGTTTTTCTACTCAAATTGACATAAGCATGAACACAAATAGAGTTTTGAAAGAGATGTTAGGTATGTGGAACAACAAAGAAAATATGGATTGCAATAGCTATGTGCAGCAAAATTTGAATGTTGACATGCGCCCTGATTCTTCTTATGTTCACAATGATATTATCATAGAAACAAACAGACTTTTGAAAGAAATGTTGGTGAGACAGATTGAGAACAATAATCAGCATATCGACCATGAACATGAAATGTTTGTTTCCTCTAGTGAGCTTAATCCTGAATATAGTGTTTCATGTCCTACTGTTCCAAATGTTAGTGAATGTTTACCTATTCTAGAGGAAGATGTATGGGCAACAGACACTAATAGTTTTGACGGGGGTAAGATTTTCATGTTTTCAGGATGATGATGATGATATGGTATTAGACGAGGTTGTTAATTATGAATACAGAATTTCAGAGTGTTGCAACTCTGACGCGTTAGAAAACATTGTAGAAACCTCCGCTGCTAATAATTCCTTTAATCTTCATACATCCCAGTCTTTATATACGCATGAAACTGATGCTGATTTGGAGATTGTACAATTGTTCTGTGAAGGTGAACGTGCTACTCCACTTGTTTGTGACTTAGGGAAGGCTGAATCTTCTGTCGACACCAATGATCTTATGCATGAAAATAATTTTGAAGTGTCCGGTTCGCTGCCTAGGTTACAGTATGATGTATCGTCTGATTTTCCTATGCATGAGACTAATTTTTTTGATGATGATGAGTTTGAATTTGGACTTGCTAATTTGTTTGATGACTGTGAGCATGATACAACAGTTCTTGTTTCTAACTTAGGGAGAGTGTGTAACGATATTGATGGTCAAATGCATGAAAACAAATTGGATGTATGTAGCTCTCTGTTCATGTCACAAAAAGATGGTCTTCCATCCAACCTAGATTTGGTTTGTAACAAGATTTTAAAACCATCTTTTCTGAGAATTCCCAATCTAGGATTGGAACTGTGTGCTTCTCAAGTCCTTTTGGACTATTTTGCAACTAAATATGATACCTTTGATGAGCCACAGTTGGAATGTGTATGTCTGCCCGTTCCTAGCAAAGTCCATTTTGAATTAGATCTTGTGCATGATTCACCTCTAACATTGCTAGATTTCGTGTCCAAAAGCATATCAACTTAAAATGTCAGGTTTGGGGGTATCTCGTTTACATCCACAGTCTTACTTGCACTCTCATGTTGTATATGTGTGAGGTTGTTGATGTTTCTGCATTTCATTTTTTGGGTTGATCCTCAACTCTTTAGGTTGTATTTATATGGTGAACCATGCTTGTATAGTCAATTAGGTAATGTTATAATTTTTTATATTGAGTCAGTTGAGTCTTATTTTGTTTCACTTTTTCTTGTTCTGTATATATTGTGCTAATCCAATGTGATCTCAGCTGAAAAATGTTGGATTCTAGCCGCGAATAATGGAGTTCAGTTCTTTCTTTCGTCAAATCTGGTAATCTCATTCCTTTTCTCTACTCAGCATTGCTCTAATGGTATGTTGTTGTTCGATCCTGTTTATCTTTTGAAACATCGAGGATAATGTTTAGTTTAGGTTTGGGGGTGAAGAACAGATACCTTGACTGTCACTGTGCCTATCATTGAAACTGAACTCTGCCATGTTAAGAAGAAAAAAAGATGAATAAATTGTTAAGCTCATTTGACTTGATTTGTAGTGTTTGCATGTATAAAATCTTAGGATTCTTAATCTAGATGATGAGGCACCACTTGATTCTAACACAATTCACATGTGATAAGAAAACTTGCACATGCACGATCTACCAATACATGTATAGCGTTGGGCCGCATGTGTTTCATCGGTTAAGTATAATGTCAATCACTTTAGAATACTGAATGAGACTTGACTAGCTTGTTCTTTGGTTGGCTGGGATAGAAGTTGGAGGATACATTAAGAAAAGCAACCATTGAATTTGACTGGGTACATCGAAAAGGGCTACCTCTTGCTAAGTGTCATGTAATTTTTCGTTTTGTTTATAAGTCAACAGTGTTGTCTCATATTTTTGTATTGTTGTTGTTCTCTTGAAACATCTCATCAGTTGAAAAAAAAAATTAGAAAAAGTAAAAAGTAAAAGCTCAGAAAAAGGAAAAAAAAAAGTTTAGAAAATAAAAAAAATAAAAAATATCAATAAATGATAAGAGAGCCCATTTTTTCATGTTTCAAATGTTATAGTCAATGTTTCTCTCTTGCCTCAAAAATAAGAGAGTAGTCGATGTAAATAAAAGTCATGTTTTGTTATATGTTGTAAATAGTCTTGTAATGAGCAAGGGAGGGTGTATGCCATCGATGTACAAAGCGGGTAAACTGAAATATCACCAACTCTTAGGTGAACATTCAAAATTCTCGTAAAGCTGGACAGCTAGCTTGGCTTTGAATTTGGTTCTTAGTTAAAAACTATCTCTTGGTAATTGGCAATCATAACTTCTGATCATTCTCTGTACATGTGTAGATACACTTTACACTCTTATCACTTGTCCTTAGTTGTTCCAGTGCTAGAATTGTGCCTTTGAAAGCTAGATTGACAGATCCATTTTGTTGTCAGCTTAAACTGAAATGCAGGTGCTACACATCATATAAGGTGAGCTCTCTTTTGACCTAGAACTTTGTGGGCGTGTTCTAAGCAAACCCTCACGAGACTTCAACTCGTCCACTAGGGACACTTAGTGGTTTAAAAGGCTTATTGCATTCGCTAAATGCAATCGAGAGATCAGCGACAATGGTGTAGGTAGGATTTCCTTTGTTTGTTTGTTTTTGTTTACTCGGGGATGAGAAAAATTCAGGTTTGGGGGTGTGATCGGAACCTAATAATGCATATTTCTAGATCATTTTGCTGTCTTTTATCACATCTCTAATACCTTAATGTTCTATTTTACTACAAATCTTGTATCATGAGCATATCTCCTTTAATGGATAATTTTTTCGGAATAATCTCTCTTTGTGTTATGTTGTAGGTGGTTTGAGTAAATGGTACAAAGTGTCAGCGGGACTGTGTAATGGGTGCGTAATAGGAAGTGGGAGTGTCGCACCGTGACACAAGGGAGCTGTTCGCTGAGTGTGTGTAGAACTGAACTTACCAAGTCAATGGAACAAATATCTGTGGTCAAGATTTAAAAAATAAACTCAAATTTGATCAATGGCCAGAAGTATTCAATCCATGTTTGAAGACAAGATAACCAAAGATTCACCTTGAACATCTAAGCAAGTTACACAAGCCTAGCACCCAGGTGGATCCCTAACATTTTCTATTTCACTCCCACGAACAGAGAAGTCTTTTCTTCTCTATTTTCTTTCCAATTTCATTTTCTCTGTCAAGACCATACCACCACCGATCTCCCCCTTACTCCCATACCATTCGTACGACACCCTCACCACCTCGCTTCTCTCTCTAATGTCAATCACCCAATTTCATCAGTTTCACCTATCTATTCTTGTCGTAGTTGTTTGCGTGAAATTGAAAGAAATAGGTTGGAAGTCATTGGGGGTAAGAATTAAAAACCTAAGGTCTGAACAACTCTGAAACTCCCTCAACAGCAGCCTCTTTCTGATGATGATGAAGTGGGTGAAGGAAGTGAAGTGTATTTCAGTTGTATTTGGTGAGTGATTGACATCTCAAACCCTAAATTTCAGTTGTATGTGTTGAAAAATTGAACCCAAGTTGGGTGAAATTGATGTATAAATATGGAGTGGCTTGTAGATCAGAACTTATGCCCGAATTAGCCGGTGCACCAAGCTGTAGTTTATTTTTAGTATTATCACCATGTTCTAATTTAATAACTAGGGTTTAGATGAAACCCTTAATCTATTGCTAGTTTTATTCATGTTTTGAGTATTGTTCTTGCTGTGCTTAAATGATATATGAATGGTTTAATCATTGTTTCACACATATTGCTTTCACCTTGTTTGTCATGCAACCGAGGTAGTTAGAATAACTCTATGTTGTGCTTCAACTCATGCTTAAGAGACCAAGCTAATCTGTGATGAGTTGTGATGTAAGAAGACAACTTATGCTAGGGATTAGTTACCTTAGTTGATATTAGGCCATCTAATTAAGATTACCCTGGATAAACAACAGACTTGCATCTTGACTGGTGTCCATTATAAGGGACAAGATTAGTATTGGAACTGAATTGACTTAGCATAGGTTAGGAGGTGGATTCGACTGCCCTGGTTTCCTCCATTTGATTGATTTCAATCCTCTTTGCATTCATAATTGTCTACTGCTTTCATAGTCCTTTTAGCAATCATCTCGTCGTATCGACAAAATCCCCTGTTTGATCTAATTTAGTATAGCAAGACTTTGAATTCGACTTTGCACCAACTAAGACCCTGTGGGAACGATCCTCACTTGCCGTGTTTTACAATGTAGACACCGTATACTTGCGGTTTAATATTGTAGGCATCTTCTAGTCCTACAATGCAACAAGTTTTTATTAATTGGGAAACCGATCCTATAACTTGTGCAACAGAATACAAGTTTATACCATAAATATGTGGTTACCGATCCTAGTACCTAGTCAACCAACTTTTGGTAACTAGCGTGACTAATCTTAGTACCCACATGGAGGTAGAACCGAAACTTGTTTTGGTAGAACTGTGAAACCCATGATTGGTGATTTGATAGGATAATCAATCATATAGTTCCTTGAATTCAGATGAACAAATTCTAAACTTGTTTGGAAGTGTGGCAAATCGGTTCCAAGATTGTAAATATGAAAAAGGATTTACAAAGTAAAGATGTCGACATACTTTGAACATGTGCAGCAACTCTTATCTTTTATTGTTCAAAGATATTCCTTAATAGCTAAAGGAGAATCCCGGATCGAAATAGTTGAGAATCTTTTAATTAAGGTTTTTAGTTTTTATATGCTTTTAATTTCCAGCAATTAAATG
>JAJJMB010002292.1:390719-432437 GCA_023531105.1 Papaver atlanticum | reverse complement strand
AAAATAAAAATTAGTAATGTGCATTTACTAATTGGAGATTTTCTACTAAGATTTCGGTCAATATTTGGACAGAGCATTTCCAGGAATTATGAAAACCGATTTGGACTTTATTGCATATCTTTGAGAATATTCGGTTTTGGAAATTCCTTGGTGTCAAAACTTCCTTGGTCTATAAATATTGAAGTTTGCATTTCAAGCAAACTATATGCAAACTAATCCTCATAGCCAGCAAAACTACCTAGCTGTGTTGTTACTGGTGGAGCCGTCTATTCGGAGAGGAAAGTACCCTAATTAGGCGAAATCTCTTACGACCGCTCGTTTTAAAGACTTCTTTGGGATTTGGAACCTCTACGAGTACCGTTGGTGGAAAACTAGATAATTGCAGTTTATTATTAGTTTTCGATTGATTTGATTGAATAACAGTTGTTGAACTTTGATTGCACCTATTTTTTTATGCTTGAGAATCTTCTCTTCTGATATAAGATTCACTCAAACTAGATCGAAGTATCGACTGGGATCTTTTGAACTGTTTGTAGATCTAAAGATGTCTTGTGATAATCCATTGTTAACAGACTCCGTTCTGTGTGTGATTGATCACAAGAGATTAAAGTTATTTGTATGCAGGTGTTTATTGGAGATCTAAGAAGATTTGAAGATAAAGAAGATTTCTTATTTGAGTTCATAATCTTTGGTGTTCACAAAACTTGATCGGCTGGGGATCCAACTATAATCGGTTTATCTTTGTGATAATCTTGATTGATTAGTTGAGTAGATCGACATCAATATAATTCTTTGTGATTCAGAGTATTGATTGCAAAATCTAGACAATTACTTTGGTAGTTGTTTAAGAGATATATCTAAGAACCTGACAAAGGAGTTTATTGGGATAAACGGAAGAGCCTTTTGTCAAACTCATATCACGTTGTTTGAAAAGAGTTGTTACCGAACAGATTTGTTGTTCCTTTACTGATTGGAATACGAATCTTAGGAATTGTTCCAAATGCGTGACTTATTACAAGTTGGAGGCGCAGGGATACTGAGGGAACTAGGTGAACTATAGGTTTAGTTGCTTGGTCTCAACTATACGAAGTTGGTTTAGATTTTGTATATTGGCTTAATTCTGAGAGTATTCAATTCCGGACTAGGACCCGGGGTTTTTCTGCATTTGCGGTTTCCTCGTTAACAAAATCTTGCTATGTCTTTTACTTTTCTATTTCCGCAATTATAATTGTTTTATTATAATTAGAAGTAAAATATACAAACGTTAATTCCTATTTACTTGATAGCAATCCTATTGTGTTTGGTTAAGTCCGAACCTATTATCAAGTAAACATACTTCGTTGTTGTATTGTCTCGATCTTGTATCCATAGTCAATCACGCAAGTTATCTTGTTGTCGTATTGTCTCGTTCTCGCATCTATAGACGATCACACGAAGTGTGAACCGATTAGTTGTATTGTCTCCACTAAGTCCATAGACAATCATTTTCGGAGAAAGGACTTATAGGTGGAAAAGTTTTAGATTGAGGTATATTTGAGTACCCTCGTCTTTTCAGTTTGACCAGCGTATCTTCAAGAGATGTGCTAGGAGTCAATTGTGTCTGTATAGTAGGGCCGACATGACCAGTGTATCTCGAAAGGATGTTTTAGGAGTCTGTCGAAAGGGTCCAGAGGCAGAATAACCAGCGTATCTCGCGGGGATATCCTAGGAATTATTCGGAAGCCTCAGTAAGTCAAGTCAGAGCCTTAAGTAGACATGACCAGTGTATCTCGCGATGATGTACTAGGAATCAATCCTTGATCTCAAATATGATGAGTCGTGCTTACAGGAGACATGTATGTGTCCGCTCTGGGTCATAAGTCCGCCGGGGACGTTTTACGCATCTACAGTGCCTACATGACCAACAGTATCTCGCGGGCATGTATTCTAGGAGTTATGGAATCACAATCAGTTGCGTCTCGCGAAGACATGCTGGAATTGTGGTTGTTCTGGTTCATAAGTCCGTCGGGGACATTTTACGCTCTACAGAACCTACGTGCCCAGCAGTATCTCGCGTGGATGTGTGCCAGGAATCACGGCATCACGACCAGCAGTGTCTCACGGGGACATATTGATCTTTCCCTGATCCACTTCTATGTGAAAGTACTGTATGGCTCCGTAAGTTTTCTTATGTTGAGCGTTTCCGATTAAATTAATCATTAAGGTTCTCTTGTGGTTATTTTAATTAAATTTTCTGGATACAAATTCATGGTTCATGTGATTTTTTAATGTCCAAAGAAATCCTTCTTTTCTCGTAAAAGTAAGGTCGCTCTTGTTGTTCTTTTGGGAATGACATTTTATGGGGAAGAGTTCTTAATTGAACTTGTGATCGGTTACGTCAATTACCAGGATCGGTTACGTCAATTACCAGGACCGGTTACCATATACTCATGGTATTTCTTGTGATCGGTCACACCAGTCACTAGGATCGGTTACACCAATTACCAGGATAGGTTACACCAATCACTAGGACCGGTTACACCAATTACAAGGATCGGTCACACCAATTACAAATATCGATCATACCATCTCAGGTGATTACTTAGGACCGGTTACATTACACTAATCAAAACTAGTCATACCAAATCATAAGTCTAGCATTGTGATTAGTTATACCAAGATACATAACAATTTATTATCGGTTCTACCATCTCACACATATTGGTAATCCAAAGATATGCAATGAATAACAATACCAATAAGCCTAGCGATTTCCCTTTCGATTCATAAAACAAGTTCATGAATGTACTTCCTTTAAACAAATGTAAAACATTGTTTGCTAGGATGAAATATTCACCTTTACCCATACACATAATCACAATAGCATTCATAAGATTATGTTGATGTCATATCTACGAAGTTCAAAAGATAAGCGTTATACTTCGTAGTCTAATTCCTTAATACTATGATCATATGATCATGTCTCACTACTAGAGTAAAATATTCATTCACAGCTTCGCAGTTATGTTTTCAATATAGCACGACTTGAAAGATACGTTAGGAATGAAACAATTCAAGTAAATATTACTAACCTCAAGAGGAAGGATGATGTCGTCGTTGTATCTCGTTACTTCTTCACGTTCTTCAAGTCTTCGGGTAATACTTGTATTTCTCATATTCCTAGACTTTATAGTCTAACCTATACGAAGTTGTCTCTAGTACATAATCAAGCGACTCTCGATGAGTTTTGATTCACTATAATATGACAACCAAACTTGACATACCAACGCTTGGTGGGTTCAACCGAGTTATGCTCTAGCATCAAGCATGTTGGATGAGAAGTTACAAAGTTTATTTATTTTGTAATTCATATGTATTAATAGTTTTGTCACTAAAATTGACAAAGGGGGGGATTGTTAGAGCACTTCTCGGTCGAACTCGCAAGCGTTGCTATCTCAAGCTTGTTTGTCAAGTTTAGGTGTCAAAACTATAAGTCTTGATTTCTAGTCTACTTATAACTATGTCTCGGATTAGGATAGAATGTGTAGTTGATCTTTAGACTTCACGACGTTCATCAATTGAAGACGAAGATCTACTAAGGGGGGTTTGGAGGAACTTCATCAACAAAAGGTATGTTGAGACTTAAACTCATATATCACTCAGAAGTCTATTTTATTCTATCTCCTATTGAGACAATGTCGTATAGCTATATAGACTTTACATTATACACATTTGATATTTCGAGATGAGTTTAACTCGCTTATATCTTTCTCGAAATATGTGTGTGATTTTTTTTTGATTTAACTACGTTCATCATTATTCTTAATGAAAGTCAAAAGATGATCATGGGAATATTACCTGGTAACATCTTACATGATTTGTGTGAGACAGTCATTTGATGTAGACTCGAAATGTTTCGTATTGATCATTCGATCACTTGAAAATTTCTTATAAGCTAATAGTTCGTGTGAGACAGCTATTGTCGTCTTCTAAGAATGTTTCAATAATTGAAATGGGATTTAAGAGCTAAAACCCATGTCTGGATACATTACGGTTTGTGTACTTAGTGTACGAAATGTTTTGACGGAATTCAGGATCGGAAGTTTGCATACCCGTTCGCAAACTTATTCAACTGTTAAGTCAGGGTACTTAAGTTTGCATACTCGTTAGCAAATTGATTTAACTGTTGAAGTCCGGGAACCAAGTTTGCGTACCCGTTCCCAAACTGTTTCAACTGAGCTCGGTCCGGAGCTAAAGTTTGCATACCCGTTTGCAAAATGCCGGCTTGTGACCAATGTCCGGAACTTAAGTTTGCATACCCGTTTACAAACTTAAGTGGTAAAGTTCTCAAATCGGTTAAGTATGATTTCATACTCATGAAAAAAATACATTTATATATTAAGGAATGCAATCTTTGCAAACCGTGTCTAAAATGTTCATGAACTGATTCTTTTGAATCAATCCGATTTTGCTTCAATTGTGTCTTGTATACTTCTGAAAAAGCGGGGGTCTAACAAACACACCCAATATTTCGCTTAGCAATCTGTATGGACAAACTCCAATATACTTTCGATACAATCAACTAGATAGTCAGACTCAATCTCAAGAAAAGTATATATCCAAGAGTTCGTATCTCTGTTTCACAATGTAATCAGCAACTCAAACAGATAGAAATCCGTGAGCCTGATTATTATGTGAAACAACTTGAACGATACCAAAGACCAATGTTCAAGGATTAATCAATTTCAATCAACAACCAAAGGTTGGATTTACCAATTGATTGATTCAATTATATAACAAAATATAATGCGAAAAAGAAATAACACAGACACCAGAAGTTTTGTTAACGAGGAATCCGCAAATGCAGAAAAACCCCGGGACCTAGTCCAGATTTGAACACCACACTGTATTAAGCCGCTACAGACACTAACCTACTACCAAGCTAACTTCGGACTGGAATGTAGTTGAGCCTTAATCAATCTCACACTGATCAAGTTACAGTTGCGTTCCTTACGCCTCTTGAACCATGCCGGATTCTACGCACTTGATTCCCTTAGCTGATCTCACCCACAACTAAGAGTTGCTACGACCCAAAGTCGAAGACTTGATAAATAAATCTTTATCACACAGAAAAGTCTATTGTATAGATAAATATGTCTCCCACGGATAAACCTATGAGTTTTGTTCCGTCTTTTAATAAATCAAGGTGAACATGAACCAATTGATAAACCGGACTTATATTCCCAAAGAACAGCCTAGTATTATCAATCACCTCACAATAATCTTAATTGATTAACGAAACAAGATATTGTGGAATCACAAACGATGAGATGAAGATGTTTGTGACTACTTTTCAATGTTGCATATCGGAGAATAAATCTCCAGCAAATCTTAAAGAAGATAGTACTCAATCACGATAGAAAATAGCAAGATCAGAACACGTAACTATAAAGAAATAGTTGGGTTTGGCTTCACAATCCCAATGAAGTCTTTAAGTCGTTAACCTGCAGGGTTTCATGAAAAACCTAAGGTTAAAGGAGAATCGACTCTAGTCGTAACTAGTGTCACACAGGAGATGTGGGGATTAGGTTTCCAAGTTGCTAGAGTTCTCCTTTATATAGTCTTCAAATCAGGGTTTGCAATCAATGTTACCTTGGTAACAAAGCATTCAATATTCACCGTTAGATGAAAACCTGATTAGATTCAAGCTAATATCTTTCAACCGTTAGATCGAACTTAGCTTGTTATACACAAATGAAATGTACCAACATTTAGATAAAGGTAACCGTACCTAAACGTGTACACTTAGTTGGTTCAACAATAGTTAACCGAGATTAGCCATATGAGCACTTCCATATCAACCTTATTCATCTTTATCATAACTAGTTCAAATGACTCAAATGAAACTAGTTAGAGAGTTGTTCAATTGTTTATATTCTCATAGAAGTATACAAGACACAATTGAAGCAAAATCGAGTTTGATTCACTCGAATCATTTCATGAACATCATAGCCACGGTTTGCAGAGATTGCATTCCTTATTATATAAATGTATTAGTTCATGAACAAACCGATTTTAAAACATAACCTACTTAAGTATGCAAACGGGTACGCATACCTAAGTAGCCGGACCGAGTTTGGTTACGCCAGTACGCGTACGGGTACGCATACCATTTTACACTTCCAGACTCCAGCAGAAATTCACAAGACTTGAACTTCCGCCAGTACGCGTACGGGTACGCATACCATGGTTCCCGGTTTTGGACTTTACACAAATGTGAATACACACTATGTTTATATCCAATAATGGTTACATGTTCTAAACCCTCATTTCAATCATTGAAACATTCTTGGAAGACGACAATAGCTGTCTCACACAAACTATTAGCTTCAAAGCAATTTTCAAGTGATCGAATGATCAATACGAAACATTCCGAGTCTACATCAAATGACTGTCTCACACAAATCATGTAAGATGTTACAAGGAGATTTTCACATGATCATCTTTTGACTTTCGTAAAGATTAAAAGATGAACTTGGTTAAAGCGAAAGCTTACTAACACATATTTCGAGAAATAGATAAGCAAGATAAACTCGGCTTGAAATACCAAATATGTATAATTGAAGTCTATATAGCAATACGAATTTTTGTCTCAAATAGGAGATAGAGTAGATAGACTTTTGAGTGATAGATGAGTTCAAGTATCCACATACCTTTTGTTGATGAAGTTCCACAAGTTCCATTGAGTAGTTCTTCGTCTTAATTCGATGAACACCGTGAAGTCTAAAGCTTAACTACACTTACTATCCTAATCCGAGACTTAGCTATAAGTAGACTAGAAATCAAGACTTATAGTTTTGGCAACTAAACTTGACAAACAAGCTTGAGATAGCAACGCTTCAGAGTTCGACCGAGCAGTGCTCTAACAACTTCTATGAGAATATAAACAATTGAACAACTCTACGAGTAACACAATTAGATTCATTTGATTATCAATTGATATAGAAGTGTTAAGATGAACATTGTTAATACAAAAATGTTCATATGGCTAACTTCGGTTAACTGTTATTGAGCCAACTAAATATACACGTTTAGGTACGGTTACCCATATCTAAATGAAAGTATATTTCATTTGTGTGTAACAAGCTAAGACCATCTAATGGTGGAAAGATATTAGCTTGAATCTTAAATCAGGTTTCATCTAACGGTGAATATTGATTGCTTTGTTCCAAAGTTATCAAATCCTGATTTAAAGACTATATAAGGGAGAACTTTAGCAACTGGGAAACCTAATCCCCACAACTCCTTTGTGATACTAGTTGCGACTAGAGTCGATTATCTTTTAACTTAGGTTTTTCCTAAAACCATTATAGGTTAACGACTTAAAGACTTCATTGAGATTCTGATGCCAGACCCAACTATTTTCTCTGTAGTTGCGTATTCTGATCTTACTTTATTTTATCGTATTGAGTACTATCTTCTCTAAGATTTGCTCGAGATTTATCTCCGATAGGTAAGATATAAAAAGTAATCACAAAGCTCTTCGTCCCATTCTTTATGATTCTGCATAACTTGTTCTACTACCATATAGTTAAGTTATTGTGAGGTTATTGATATTTCTAGGCTGTTCTTCGGGAATATAAGACCGGATTATTAATTGGTTGCTGTTCACCTTGATTTATCAAAAGACGGAACAAAAATTTCGTTGGTATTTCTGTGGGAGACAAATTTGTTTATCCAGTCTTCGACTTTGGGTCGTAGCAACTCTTAGATTTGGGTGAGATCAGCTAAGCGAATCAAGTACGGAGAGTCCTGTTGGGATTCAGAGGCATAAGGAACGCGACTGTACCATAATCAGTGTGAGATTGGTTAGGGTTCAACTACATTCCAGTCCGAAGTTAACTTGTAGTAGGCTAGAGTCTGTAGTGGCTTAATACAATGTGGTATTCAAATATGGACTAGGTCTTAGGGTTTTTCTGCATTTGCGGTTTCCTCGTTAACAAAACTTATGGTGTCTGTTTTATTTCTTTTCCGCATTATATTTGTTTATATACTTGAAATATCACAGGTTGTGCGTAGTTCAATCAATTGGTAAATCCAACCCTTGGTTGTTGATTGAAATTGATTGACACTTGAACATTGGTCTTTGATACCGTTCAAGTTGTTTCTCATAATAATCAGGATCGTGGATTTCTATCTGTTTGATTTGCTGATTACGTTGAAAACAGAGATATAACTCTTGGATATATTTTCCTTGATTGAGTCTGACTGTCTAGTTGATTCTCTTGGAATTATATTGGAGTTAGTCCATATACAGATTGCCTAAACGAAATATTGGATATGGTTGTTAGACCCCCGCTTTTTCGTACTAGAATGCTCATGCATAGTGTTGAATTTGCTAGATGTACTGACCCTCATGAGTCTGTTATGCATGCCTTGGTCCTTTTCCCTTTTGCCAGTCGTGTCTGGGTTTTTTGCTCTCTTTGTGTTAACACTCAGGTCTTTCAAAATAAGTCTTTCATTGATTGGTTAGTGTTTTGGCTTACTGATCCTGTGTCTAAACTTCCTAATGAGGCTCAATTTTTCTTTGTTTCTGTTCTTTGGTCAATCTGGAGTAGTAGAAATAACATGGTCTTCCAAAACCTTAAAGAAACCGATATGGCAGTTTTATCAAGGGCTAGAGCTATGATCTTGACTAGGAAGCCTTGCTTACCTATTTCTCCTTCTATCTCTGTTGGTATATGTGATAAATGGATCCCCCCTCTTTTGGCTGGATAAATGTAATACTGATGGAGGTTATGATGACATTTCTGGATCTGATGGAGGATATGTGATGAGGGATTTCTCAAGCAAAGCTTCTTTTTGTGCATCCTTAGTTTTCGAAGTAAAGTCTGCTGAAGAAGCTGAAGCCAGAGCCATTTGGGCAATCTTGAAAAAGCAAAGGAGCAAAAATTCACTCACATTATCATTGAAGGTGATGCTAAGGGTCTCATTGATCAATTCTCAACTGGCGTGTTCGATGGAGACTCAATAGGAAAATTGAACAATTCCTCTATGTACTGGTCTGTTCCCCCAGTTTGGCTTATACCAACTGTTGAAGGGGATCATTAGCCTCTCTGAAGGTCGTTGCTTAAAAAAAAAAATTGCATTATATCCACCTCATTACACAACACATTGAGTCATGACTATGTTTTGCCCTTATCTACTGGATAGATGGTGAATATAAAACCACAGTGAGTCCTAATGCCCTAACCCTAGCTATAAAATGGAAAGTCTTGAGAGAGAGAAAGTTAGATGATTCAGGGTTCAAACACACAGAGAGTAGATAGATCAAAGCAGTTAGTTATTGGTTGATCCAAATCCAGATACAAGATAATGGAAGAAGGTGTTGGAAGAAAAGTTTATAATAGATCAAATTTGTTAGGGTTGTTGCTGAAAAAGACTCAGAAAACCAAAAAGAAAAGGTGGAAGAAGATACAAAATGATGTATGCATGATCTGTGTAATTGGTATGGACGGTTTCGGAAAAGTTAGCAATATCTCGTAAACCCGACATCCTTCCTGTTTTTCAGTCTCGGTTGTCAACGTTTAACTTAGACGGGACAAGTCGGAACTTGGCGAGAGAGGTAAAATCTCAATTGAACTGATTTCCAGTAAAGGCTTTAATAAAGTGTGTAATCTTATATGTCCGATTATATTTGTTTAAGTCTTCAGGTTCAATATAATTATACTTGCTTTTAAGCTCAAATTTGTGTTTTCTCAGACTTATATATACATCTGCAGGACAAGGTATCTATTCACATAGAACTCTTTTGGCCCGCAACCAGCCGATACTCTCAGTTGCCTTGCAGCTGGAACAGTTACGGGTTCGCCAGATAGCAGCTGCTGCAGCACAAGGTGATGCTCTACAACAAGTTGAACAAATTGGAGCTGCTGCTGCTCCAAATGACGACGAGGAGTAGTGTGTCCATGTAAAAGGTATGAATTACCTAGCCCTTAAAACTCTAACTCTAGTTTGATATGACAATTTGGTCAATAAGCTCTTATCCTGACGGTGTTGTTATCTTGTAGAGGAAACGCTATTTTTTCTGATGCCAGGTTAACTTACTCAGCAGCTCCTGCAATTTTATTTTTATTTCGATCATTGGAAAGTGATGTGATTAACCATAGAAATTATTGGATAAGTTATCATTGAGTAACCATTTCTATGAGTGAGTTATGCCTGAATGACAAGTTCACTGTTTTATCTATTTCAGAAACAAGAAAGCTAAATGGAAAGGACATCACTATACCCCTCGCGATACAAATGAAAAACGTCCTGCAGATAAACCCAACATGTTAGCCGACAGTGAGGGTAGGTATCTTGTGAAATTCTGGACTGAAGAGCAGCAGGTAAAAGAATTCATAACTCTGTCATGCTTACCCAGTAATTTTATTCTAATTAATTCTGACTTGTGTATCTGTTAGGTACTTTCGGATCGCAATATCAAAAGTAGAAGCCACCAGAAAGCCAAGCACACAATGGGTAACTTCCCTCGGCGCACAGCTGAAATGGTACATACATACATATGTTGGTCTTTACATTCACTTTCAATTCCTGCAACTTGAAAGCTGTTCTATGTTTATTATCTGGTCTTGGATTTGACTGTTCATGGTTGGAATGTTTATCATATTTGTCTGTGTAAAACATTACAAAACTTGTCAAGAATGGGAACACAATATGCTAGTAGACACTGGACAGTGCTACACCATGGTTTAGGGCTGCGAAAATTTACGTAACTTTCATTCTTTCACCTTAACTTGTGTTTTCCATAATCATTCTTTCACCTTGACTTGTCTTATCACTTTCCCATAATCATACTTGATAGCTGTTTCCCAATAATTATTTGTTTCTGTAGTTTAATGCTTGCGCCAGATTTATGTAGTTCACAGACAAGTTAACAAATTTTTATACATTTATACTTAGGCCTGATGCTTATACTGTTTGGTCGACAATCAAGAGAAAGAAAAATCTGGAAGCATGTTCACAGATTGGGATATTCTTCCTCATCGCACGACTAAAGACCTCACTGGGTAAAAGGTTTGGTATAAGATTCATTGATAATTTATGTTGAAACTCTTATTACTCTTTTGTTGCATACTTCATTTTGGCGCCTAGTGTAGTTTACCATATTTTTACTGCTTGTCTGATTCTCACAGGCGAAAGACTGGGAGGAAGAGGGAGTATATTAATGATCCTAATGATGTTAAACCTGGGGTATGCTGTTAAACCTGGAATGTGATGCTAACCTGGGTCTGATTCCTGTGTTAAGTAAGCTATATTAATCTCTGCTGAAATATGAAGGGATATGACCCCATTCCAGCCGAAATTCCTTATCCAAAAACTAAAGAGGTTTGGTCATTGCTCAAAATATAATACCACATATTATACTTAATTTTGTCTTTGATGATTGCTCTCTCTTTTTGCTCTAGCTATCGCGATTCTCGCTTTTTCCAAACAGGTCTCACTACATCAACTTGTGTGCTGGGCTTTGATCAGCCTAACTGGGATGATGAAGAAGATGGTATATGGAGACCACTGAAGATACCTAATCTGGCTTACAATGGATCATGGAAGCTTAAGGTATGCACATTATGTTTCTTTGGCAGCTAAACAAGAACTTTAAGGTTGATTACCTATGCACATAACCATTCTCATTGATGATGTATTTTCCTTGACAGAAATCAAGAACCCCAGATATAAGGGGAAATGGGAGACTCGATGGATTGATAACCCAGGTATGTTGCCATTCTGAGCAAGTTAAATTAGAATGGTGAGATCAGGAGTCTAGAAACATTAATAATGATGGGGACTGCTGACTGGGATATACTTGAAAGAGAAATTTAAGGAAAACCATTTTCGTATGTTTATCTATACGTGCAGGATTGTAGATGATCCTGATCTTTGCGTGCTAAAGCCAAACTATTTTAGGATTGAATTTTGGCAGGTTAGACTACTGATTGATTAATGATAATGTTTACTAATTCAATGAAAAATTATAGTTCAGAGTTCTGATGCATACAAGATCATTTGTTGGCACTTTCTCCTAATTATTGACATTTTCTCAAAATATCAAGGAAAATGTATACCCTATTCGTGTTGGAAACTTTAATGGATTTGCAAATTATTAACATGTCCGGGTCCAAGAGCTTAGCTCAGTGGTATCCCATCAACTCCAGTAAGGAGGAAGTTAGGGGTTCGATCCCCACCGTAGTAGAGGTTTGTATTTAAATTAGTTGTATAGAGGGGTTTGGCGGGGTTGGGTCTACCAGTGGGGCTAGTCCAGCTGGCCGGATTTGGGTAGGGGCCTAGGTCTGGCTTTAGCCTATCAAAAAAATAAAAATAAAAATAAAATTATTAACATGTTTGCTTCTTCATTTATAGGGGTCAATTGACTAGTTGACGTAATGTAGCTTGCTTTGCCCAACCCTAGGAAAGTGGATAAATTTTTCATGCAGTGCACATATATGGTATACCTATGCTTGTTTGCTCCTAATTATCAAATGCAAATTATGCAATGCAGGTGAAGGCTGGCTCAGTTCACGACAACATTTTGATTTGCAATGACCGGAGTAAGCAAAACAAGTTGTACAGGTGATTGTACTATATAGATAATAAATATGCATTTATTTCTTTCTGTTTTCCCGGTTCTTATTTTTCGGGAAATTGCATGTGCAGGAAGCTCAATGAGCAAGAGAAGAGGGTGAAAGGAGGAGGAGGCAGGAAGAATGCTAGGGATAAATACAGAAGGGTATATTCCATCTTGTGCTTTTATCTCGTTACTTGTTTCCAAATTTATTTCTTCTGGTGACCTCTTCTAAAAGTACCAAACTGTCCAAGTTTTCGGTTTAAAATTTAATAAAATTTTGGTGTTCTCTTAGAAATAGTCCCATCAGTATGTGTAAAGCCGTCGCAGAAACTCTTGGTTACTTCTGTTGTCATTTCTGAAAACCTATTTCTTGCTTAAGGTTTTCCTTTCTGTGGAATTAGAATCCGACATTGATAGTTTAAATCAGCCAAATTTTAATTCTCGAAAAGTTCCTTGCTTTTGCTTTGCAGCGTGGTTGTTGTGATTACATGGATGATTATTATGTAAGCAATTCATGATTATTTTTTTTTGAAGCATAAAGCAATTCATGATAACATTTACTTAAATTAAAATTCTTCTTTAAATACTGTTATCTTGTAACTAAATGATACACTTGCATATACTCACATTGAAGTTCAATTTCTATCTTGCAGGATGAGTTCTGGTGTTTCTGCAAAAGTGAAATGGATAAAGTCCAGTCCCCAACTGTTCTGAATCAGCATTGTTTCGAGGAGAAGTCGATACTCCCCTAAAAGTGCAATGCAAAATTGCAAAATTGTTGTTGTAACATCGGTGCTTAATCTTAATCGAAAATGGCCAACTGAATTGTGGTTTATGAACTCCTGTGTATTGGCACTTTGTGTGGCTAAAACCATAGTGGGGATTTTTTTTTCTAGGAACAACTTGGTCATGCTAAGCGGCTATATTTCGGATTTCTCTTATTCTCACCTTTGGTATATTTATCTGAACTGATAATTATTTCTCTCTTCTACTCGATGTAATCTTCAACTAAGACGCAGTCTCTTGGAGATTACTCTTTCCATATGTATTCTTCTTAGATTATGAGTTTTGGTTACCTGTATAAACTTAAAACTTCTGTAGTCAACTAAAGTGATCCTTCAGTTTGCTTACAATTCAGGACTCCAACAAGGCTTTATATGATTGAAAATTCGTACGATGGGGTCTGTTATAATTCGAATGTGAAAATTCTGCATTGAGGACAAGTACTTGATAAACCAATGTGAAAAGTCTGCATTGAGGACAAGTGCTTGATAAACCTATTGGCTATTATATCCGAAGAGGACTAGGGATTGAGATATGTAGAGGTGAGAAAGAATTCATTATAGCTTAGTGCGGCATGGATAACGCCTAGTCTCATGGAACACTGGGAAGGGTGGGAAGATCCAAATGCCAGTTAGAAAAAATGAATTTAATCATCACAAAGATGTGCCGTTACAACAATGGAAAACCCAACTTATGATTCGCTAATTAAGAAACAGAATTAATACACCTAGCTGGGACGTGAGGGAAGACCAGCCATTGGATTGACTAAATCAAGTACGTTATTCTAGAAGGGGAGGGAAGATCACAGCCAGTAGTTAGAAAATCCAATATATCCTGGCCGCTATAACAAACACTACTGTTGTATAAGCATTGATATAGAGTCAGTGGATTGGTCTTGTATCCTAGAGTAGTAATGAAGCTGTGATGCACAAAATTGGGTTGCAATCCTATGCGGTTTTAATGAAACAGTGAGTCCTGACTCTGTCCTGCCCTTATCCACTGGATAGATGGTGAATATAAAACCATAGTCAGCCCTAATTCCCCAACCCTAGCTATAAATAGGAAACCTTGATAGATAGAGAGAGAGGAGAGTATGATTCGGGGTTCAAACAGACAGAGAGAGTCTGAAAAATGAGTAGACAGATCTAATCAGTTAGTTATCGGTTGATCCAAATACTAAAATAAAGATGAAGAAACATAAAGATTTAGAAGGTGCTGGAAGAAAAGCGTACAATAGATCAAATTTGTTTGGGTTGTTGCTGAAAGATGCTCAGAAGACCAAAAAGAAAAGGAAGAAGAAGCAAAATGGTTTATGCAGTCGGTGATTGGTATATTTGGTATGAGCTGACTCGGAAAAAATAATAATTTTCGTCGAAACCACCAGTCTTTCGGTATTTTCTTTGAGTCGACGTTTAAGAGATTCAAGAGATGTAATCCAGATTCAAGAGATGTAATCCTTTCGTGATATTCATGAGAAGTGTAGTGATGTAATCCTTTCATGTGCTCTTGGATGATTGGCATGCATTTATGGGTCTGTTACTAATAGTGTTGTAGTAGTGTATGGTTTTCTTAAGCAAAAATGGTCCAACTACAGATCTTCTCAGCCATTGATTTTGCTGTCCTAACATCAAGAGCTGCAAAAGCAGGTATATTGGACATGACTGTTTGATTTAAGCTATAATTTTAGCCTTATTTTGTAGCAGGCTTTCACAGTTAGGTTTTAGTTTTACATTTACTTAGTAATATTGTGAAATGTATTGATTCCATTATTTGTTGTCAAAAAAATGAGCATTGGATCAACGTGGGGAAGAAAAAAATGTTATTTCAGAATAATCTTAATTTGTGCCCTTTATTCAGTAATTAGTTGCTTAACTAGTGAATTACCAGGCATTATATAAGCACTGCATTTTGGCACGTTTTTGAGAAATTACTTAGTAGTTCTCCGTTAAAGTATTTTTTGTATATACTCATTGGCATCATTATTGCCAAGATAACATCATTGTATATACCCTATATACATTTACATCAAAGTATTGATTCCAATTTTGTTCTGCTGAAAAGGAAAAATTCAAATGATTAATCCCCTGATCCGAGTTTCATAAAATTGTCGATCTGAAATTTTATTACGTGTTCTTTTTTTTTCTTTTACTTGATTAGAGACCCAAAGTCAACCTACAAAATGGTCCTTTACCTTTGGTCATACCCAAACATGATTGGTACATTTAATGATTAACAGACTGAGCTTTTAGGAGCTAAGTACCCTTCCAGGTTTCTATCTTTTGCAATTTAGTGAAAGAGATATAGCCGCCAAGTTTTCAAAATTACTAGCTTCAAATTTAATTACTATCTGTGATCCTCCTTTGGAACAAGCATCAGTAGAATCTTCAGTTGCTATCATGGAATAACCATTTCTTTAAAGTTTAATTGCTTGCTTTGTGTGACTTATGCACTGAATGACAGGTGCGTTGTTTTATCTATTTCAGGAAATGTACGTACTAGATGAATGTTATAAGAAAACTACATTGTGCATTGCCTGTGGAATATTTAAGAACAAGGAAGCTAAATGGAAATATATCACTATACACCTCAACATACAAGTGAAAAGTATCTTGCAGATAAAACCTACGTGTTTATCCACAGGGATCTTCTGAAACTTTGGACTACCGAAGATCATCAGGTGAATCTTTACAACACTTTGATTTTTCACCTAGTAATTTTCTTCTTTACAGTCATGCCTATTTTATTTTATTTTTTCTGATTTGTGTATTCTAAAGGTACTTTCCGACTGCAACATTAAAAGTAGAAGCCATGAGAAAGGCAAGCACGCAATGGGCAGGAGAAACTTCTCTCGATCCGAAGCTTAAATGGTATGCACATTCATATGTTTGTCTTTACAGTAACTTCTCATTCCCGCATCTTAAGAGTTCTTCAAGGCTTATTATTTTGTCTTGGATTTGACTGTTCCTAGCAAGTGACGGGAATTCATCTTAAAGTCTTAATTCTCAGAATAGATGAACACCATTTTTCTTATGTTTCCTCTGCCCGCTCACCCAAAAAGAAAAGATATATTAGACTATAAATGTACAGTGTTGTACGATGTCATGATATCTTAAAGTGGTAGTTGCTTTAGATAGCAGCAGGTCTGAAATCTTATTAGTTAACTTCCTTGGTGTGTGCTTTGTTTGAGCCTTGGTAGAAAATAAGATATCTTTGGTTAGTCGTTATTTCGGTTCTCTAATTGTCCGCGGTGTTATATACGTGCAGTTCTATCCGAAATTGTGCAAAAGCGCCGTCAAAATTGATTCAATGTCAACTTACATTTCTAAGTTCTTCGATAATTCTTTCAACATATGTACTGATTTTCTCTGTAGTGCTCTTTTCAACTTAATTTTCTCTGTGTAACTCTTTTAACATATGTACTGATTTTCTCTGTGTAATTTATTGTTATGGAACTGAGTTTTTTACTTCTTTTCAACTTAATTTTCAGTAGTCAATTAAAGTGCTATTGTAATATCTTGGGTGTTTGTTTTTCTTTCAGAAATCTTAATACTTGTGGTCTGCTATAATTTTTTGTACTACAAGAGCACGGAGGGAACTCCAAACAGCATCTTGTCGGGATCTTCTATAATTCTTTGATGCAATAGGAAAAGCTCTCTTTGCAGCATTTTGGTGGTAACAAAATGCCTCGTTTAATTTGCCAAGTTATTGTAATATTCTGGTTTATGTTTGGAACAATTGAACAAGAAATTAAGGTCGTGGAAAATGGTTCTGACTTGCCAGTGTACAAAAATCGGACTTGTGGATGTGGTATTTTGGCTTGTCAGAAGCCTTTGAATTAGGAATACAACAGTTTGTATGTCTGCACTGTATCTGTGTTATATGAAATTTACAGTTGTGAATGGGTTACTTTTTTTTTTATACTAAAAGGTGTTTTATTCGTCAGCTATTATGAAAACTTACATAGTCTTCCTCTATCCATTTAACAATGTCAGAGGGATAGTTATGATCATGACAAAAATTGTGAGCTTCTAGCCTAGCCTTTTCAGCTAAGGCATGAGCCACACTGTTGCCTAACCTATTAACTACATTAACTAACCAAAGATTCTTACAAGAAAGTATGTTAAAATTAGATTATGATTAAACCAATGCACATGTGATTCCTCATTGTGTAAAGATTTCACCACATTGTCGCAATCCATCTCATATATCACTTTATTATTAAATCCTAATTCTTTAGTCCATTTGACTACCATTTCCAGAGCTTTGCATTCAAAATGTTCAGCTCCCACCTCTGCATCCACCTCTTCCTCTAGATTGATACATTTTCCTCCTATAGCTCGCCCTGCACAATCGCGAATAATTAGTCCAACACTGTTCAGCTCCCACCTCTGCATCCACCTCCTCCTCTAGATTGATACATTTTCCTCCTATAGCTTGCCCTGCACAATCACGAATAATTAGTCCAACACTGCCTCTTTTTGTATCATACACATGAGAAACATCAACAATAATTTTAACATATCTCTCTGGTGGTAACCATTCTTTGGTAACAAAAATCTGATTTTTACTTTGGATAGTAGAAGAACTAGCAGTATCACATTGCCTCACCAGATTTTGTATCCTCTGAATGGTACTATAAGCATATGGTTGCAAATTTTGGAAAACCAAATTGTATTTGTCTTTCCAAATGTACCATATAGTACACTTAAGCCTGTAATGTAAGCATCTGACATGGGAACATAAATTCTGCTCAAGATGAGTATTAGTAACAACCCAACCCAATCCTGTATATTAGCAATATTCTGCAGAACAACGGAGATATTAACATTCATACCAATCCATATAGACCTTGCATAGGGCTGTCAATGGAACCTATCGAAACGGTAACTGCCTCTACCAGTACTGATAATTTTTATCGGAATTCCGATACTGTTAATTCCCGACGGAATTCTTAAAATTCGAATCGCTACCGTTTCGTTAAGTTACCGGATACCAGTAAAATTACCGATAAATACCGTTATCTGATAGAGTTTTACATTACTAGTTTTTCTGAACGAAAATCAGTTCAAAATCCATACAAAACACAAAGTAACCACATACAAATGTTCAAAATTTACTTAGTTACATGTTCTTGCAAAAAAAAAAAACACAAAGAACTTCGAAAACAACACGTGCAACATACACGTGTAACAATAATTACCGGTAACGGTAATTAACCTAACGGTAAGTGCCTCAACCGATATCGTTCCGTTAAGACAAAAATTACCGATAATTTTCCAGTACCGATTTCCGATTACCGTTATGTCGGAAAATTTCCTACAGGAACTCGGATTATCGGTTACGGAATTCGGAATTCAAGATCCCATTGACAATCGTAACCTTGCATAAGGGCAATCACCTAACAGATGAATTACAATTTCTACACTGTGATTACAGAAACAACAATGCTGCTCTATATCAGACTTATAACCTGCAATTTTTCCTCTAGTAGGGACAATATCCTTTACGCATTTCCAGGTAAATAACTGTGAAAAAGCGGGGGTACAACAACCACACCCAATATTTCGTTTAGGCATTCTGTATGGACTAACTCCAATATAATTCCAAGAGAATCTACTAGACAGTAAGACTCAATCAAAAAAAATATATCCAAGAGTTATATCTTTGTTTCTCAATGTAATCAGCAAATCAAACAGATAGAAATCCGTGAGCCTGATTATTATGAGAAACAACTTGAATGGTAACAAAGACCAATGTTCAAGTGTCAATCAATTTCAAGCAAAAACCAAAGGTTGGATTTACCAATTAATTGAACTACCCACAACCTATGAAATTTCAATTATATAGAAAATATAATGCTGAAAAGAAATAACACAGACACCATAAGTTTTGTTAACGAGGAAACCGCAAATGCAGAAAAACCCCGGGACCTAGTCCAGATTTGAACACCACACTGTATTAAGCCACTACAGATTCTAGCCTACTATAAGTTAACTTCGGACTGGAATGCAGTTGAGCCCTAACCAATCTCACACTGATCAACGTACAGTCGCGTTCCTTACGTCTCTGAATACCAGCAGGACTCTACGCACTTGATTCCCTTAGCTGATCTCACCTACAACTAAGAGTTTCTACGACCCAAAGTCGAAGACTTTATAAACAAATTTGTCTCCCACAGAAAAGTCTATTCTGATAGATAAATCCGTCTCCCACAGAAGTACCTACAAAGTTTTTGTTCCGTCTTTTGATAAATCAAGGTGAACAGGAACCAATTGATAATCCGGTCTTATATTCCCGAAGAACATCCTAGAAATATCAATCACCTCACAATAACTTAACTATATGGTAGTAGAACAAGTTATTGTGGAATCACAAAGAATGAGACGAAGATCTTTGCGATTACTTTTTATATCTTACCTATCGGAGATAAATCTCGAGCAAATCTTAGAGAAGATAGTACTCAATACAATAGAACAAGTAAGATCAGAACACGCAACTACAGAGAAAATAGTTGGGTCTGGCTTCAGAATCCCAATGAAGTCTTTAAGTCAACTTATAATGGTTTTGGAAAAACCTAGGTTAAAGGAGAATCGAATCTAGTCGCAAGTAGCATCACACAGAAGGTGTGGGGATTCGGTTTCCCAGTTGCTAGAGTTCTCCCTTATATATTCTTCAAATCAGGGTTTGATAACTTTGTAACAAAGCAATCAATATTTAGCGTTGGATGAAATCCTGATTTAAGATTCAAGCTAAGTTTGCTTGAAACCAAAGCAATATCTCTCCACCGTTAGATGGTCTTATCTTGTTACACACAAATGAAATATACCTTCATTTAGATATGGGTAACCGTACCTAAACGTGTATATTGAGTTGGCTCAATAACAGTTAACCGAAGTTTGCCATATGAATACTTTTGTGTTAACCACATTCATCTCAACACTTATAGATCAAATGATACTCAAATGAGTCTAATTGTGTTACTCATAGAGTTGTTCAATTGTTTATATTTTTACATAGAAGTATACACGACACAATTGAAGCAAAATCGAATTTAATTCAAAGAATCAATTCATGAACATTTAGCCACGGTTTGCAAAGATTGCATTCCTTAATATATAAATGTATTTGTTCATGAGTATGAAAACATACTTAACTGATTTTAGAACTTAACCACATAAGTTTGCAAACGGGTACACAAACTTAAGTTCCGGACTTTGATCTTTTCCGACAGTTCGCAAACGGGTACGCATACTGTCGTTCCAAACCGAACTCAGGTGAATTAGTTTGCAAACGGGTATGCAAACTTGGTTCCCGGACTTTAACAGTTAAAACTGTTCGCATACGGGTATGCATACTTGGTTCCCGGACCTGAATCATTCTTACAACAGTTTGCATACTAGTACGCATACTATGCTGTATCCAGACAATGGTTAATTGTTCTAAACTCCCATTTCAATCATTGAAACAACCTTAATAGACGACAATATCTGTCTCACATATACTATTAGCTTATAAGTAATCTTCAAGTGATCGAATGATCAATACGAAACATTCCGAGTCTACATCAAATGACTGTCTCACACAAATCATGTAAGATGTTCCAAGGAGATTTTCACATGATCATCTTTTGACTTTCGTCAAGAATAATGATGAACATAGTTAAAGCAAAAGGCTTTCCAACACATATTTCGAGAAATAGATATGCGAGATAAACTCGGCTCGAAATATCAAATGTGTATAATATAAAGTCTATATAGCTATGCGACTTAGTCTCAATAGGAGATAAAATTGAATAGAATTATGAGTGATAGATGAGTTCAAGTCTCCACATACCTTTTGTTGATGAAGTTCCTCCAAGCTCCCCTTAGTAGATCTTCGTCTTCAATCGATGAACGTCGTGAAGTCTAAAGCTCAACTACACATTCTATCTTAATCCGAGACATAGCTATAAGTAGACTAGAAATTAAAACTTATAGTTTTGACAACTAAACTTGACAAACAAGCTTGAGATAACAACTGTTGCGAGTTCAACCGAGCATTGCTCTAACAATCTCCCCCTTTGTCAATTTTAGTGACAAAACTATCAATACATATGGATTACAAAATAAATAAACTTTGTAGCTTCTCATCCAAATGTTTGATTTCCTTGATTCTTCAACATTGCTTGAATTCTTCGTCACTCCAAGTACTCCAGTGATTTTGAACGTGTTCAACTCAGCATCATAGTTGTTGAAGATCCGTAGCCATAACAATAAGAAAACAGATTTTCTCAATTATTGTTATACAGTGTCATAGTATTATTACACAGCATCAAAGTTCAATTGTATCACAACTTTGATAATAATACTAAGGTGATATGTATCACTCCCCCTTAGTCAGTACTTCATCTCACAATTAAAACCACTCCCCCTTACATAATGATCCGTAAACCATATGTATGTAGTGTGAAATACAAAATAATTCTCCCCCTTTTGGTCAATATAAATTGGAAAAGGTACGAAAACTAGCGGGATCATAATGAAATTCTCAAAAAGATTATTCATGACTAAAAGAGAACATATCAACTTTGTTTCGATGATTTCACATAGTCGAAACTTAGTGTATTCATCAGGGAGTTTATAAAGATACAAGATAACTCCTACAATATTCAACAGCCGCACTCCCCACAAAGATTTTGCAATTAAGCACAAGTTCAATTAAGAACTCTCCCCATAAAATGTCATTCCCGAAATAACAACAAGGGCGACCTTACTTTTTCAAGAAAATAAGGATTTCTTTGGACATTAACAAATCACATGAAACATGAATTTGTATCCAGTAAACTCGAATAAATTAACCACAAGAGAACCTTAATGATTAATTTAATCGGAAATGCTCACCAAAGAAAACTTACGGAGCCATACAGTACTCTAACATAGAAGTGGATCAGGGAAAGATCACTACTGCGGAATATTCAAAAGTTCATTCTATCTTTTATCAATATTTGCATAAAGACATAATAGACTTAACTTTTGACATATATGGGACAATCATAGTTCACAGACGTAAACACACATATCCCATAATACTTTTGCAATATATGAAACCAATAAAGATTAATACTGCAAAATCATCTTCCAAATAACTTAGAATTTAAATAAATAAATCTAAAACATTGCAAGATGAAAATCGTTAGCAATAGCTATGTGTAATCACAATATTTGTTATTCCTAACCCTAGTTATCCTTTTTTAAAATACAAGAATAAATTCTCATAAGAAGAGAAGAAACCCTTGTTTTATAAACCCTAAAAACTCTCAAGAAGAAGACATGGACGTCCGCGGACAAGTTACAGGAAAGTTAATGGATCAGACAAGATCCAAAATAAGGAAATACCTTTTGTTTTCAAATAACACATATCTTTTCATGGCTCAATAACTTAGAAGGTTCTTTAAATTAGAGCACGCAAACAAAGATTTATTAGTTACTAGAAGTCAGGATATGACTCAACTTTTGAAGAAAACAAAATTAATACAAACATTCGATCAGCCTATAATATACAACGAACTTGATCAACATCCCGCAATTATCATCCTTGCAACTCTCAAGTTAGATACAAGAATGGAATTACCTAGACCTACTGCGAAGGAATTGGTAGAGTTACTTCTTATGGTTTTCAACTGTTAACTGTGATTGTCATTTCGACTGTGTGAGGCTTGTATTTCTCTACAAATGTTATTGTTACCACTCTTATGCATTATTTGTAATTTCCGCAAGCACCATTTTTCGCTATTAACTCCTACTTGGCATGCGCTCACTCCTTTTGTTTTGTTCCCCCCCCCCCGCCCCCCCACCCCCCACACCCCACCCACCCCACACACACAGAGTACGAAGAGAGGGTGCTGCAGTAAGCAGAGCTTACAGCAAGCCTGGAAGCTTTGAAAGTTAGTATTTGTAATCTTATGTGATATTGTATATCACGGGGTTATCTGGGGAAGTTTGCTCGTTTGATTCCATGTCGTTTTGGTTACATTTTGCTGTTTTAAATACATGGGATCTTGTACATGATCTTTATATGGATTTTAACTGAAAGCTTGCTAGTATCATATACGATGGGTCTGGTCTTGGGTGTTTGCAACAGTACTTTTGAACCCCCTTGTTGTCAGATACCTATGTTTTGCATACGTACTCATATATGTCAGTTCCATTTTCTTGTTCTTTTTATGGATTTGTACATATTTTGCTGTTATTATATGTATGCTATGACTTAAGCTAGGACTGTAAGTAAGGGAAAACTTGGTTATGCCGAGATTTAAGAGGCTGAATCATATTTGGGTCTACTGTATGTATGTGAGTCTTGGCTGGCTTTCTTCACGTAACAATAACCCTTGGACTTCCGCCTTTTGTATTATTATGCTTTCAAACTTTTAAGTATTAATCAGGAATTTGTGTAATCCATGTTTGGAATGATATACATGAGCCGTTTTTGGACTAATACAACAATGTGCCTTCAGTTTAAGAATGTTTTTATTTTATTTGGTTCTAAAACAGTAGATACACTTCTTTGTTTTTTTTTTTGTTTGTTTTTTTTTAAAGCCTAAGTTTCATATTATGCAAGTGGTTTGCTATGCACTAAGTTAAGTTTTGAAGACATTATTTTTCGAACACAGTATTAAGGATTTATTTTTCGATCTTGGCAGAACTATGACAAGTGATTTCTTTTTCACTCCTTAATTCTTTGCATGCCGACGACCGGATATTCGTCATTACTTGATTATGGTATTTTTATTTATCTTTCGAGTGACGTACCCGGGGATTTGGCTATGCTGGACGGGTTGAAATCCAACCCGTTAGAAAGGAATTTATCTGGTCCGTCACATCCACCCAAACTTTCAACTCGTACCCATATCAAATCTGTTTGAAGGGTTAGGGGTTAGATATTAGTTTTCCATTGAAAAGATGCAGGACAGTGATGAAGGACGTAGGTTTTCATTTGAATGATTCTTCTACAGACTCTTTTGAAACTGAGATAAAGAGAGATAAAGATAGAAGAGAATAAGGTAGAGAATGAGAGGTCGGGTCGATAAGATAAGAGATAGCCGAGTCAGTTTTCAAGCTGAATGGGCTAAATATCGAGTCAGTGCGAACTGTGCCAGCCACACACACGAGTCGCACGCGTAAAATCCCATTTAGTTGCGAATTATAACAGTTTCAAACAGTTGCGAGTTTCGTAACTGAGATGAACTGTTGCAAAAATTTTGCAACTGAGATTCGCAACTGAGTCGCAAAATCTTCCCATATGAGAATTAGAGATAGGCACAAAAGATGGTTTACTCATTAAAATAGAGTTTTCCTTTTCCAAGGATTTGCATTGTTCCTGGGCTAGTAGAAGTGATGCAACTAGTTTCTCTTTCTCAACACGAATGTTGTTCAGATCTGATGAATGAGTCTCGATCAAACATTTTTCTCTAATTAAATCTTCTTTAACAATATCTTTAAGAACATTAATCTTTTCACGTTGTACAGTAGTTTCTTGAACAAGGTTTTCGATATTGTTAGAGAAGGACTCAACAATACTGTAGAGTTCCCGTTCTCGATCAAGAGACTTCTCAAGTTCATCAATGAGCTGAGCATCTTTTTCTTCGAGATACTTAATTTTAGAATCTTGAATATCAATAATCTCAGCAGACTTTTTTAATGTTTTGATAAGTTCCATTTTTGCTTCTGACATAGTGTCAAATGTCATATCAGAGGGAATGTTATCAGAATCATATAGGAAAAAAAATTCTACCTCGGGATTCGGAAGAATCAGCTAATGAGTTACCCTTTGAGGTAAGCCCAAGAAATTTGGCATAATCAAAAGCTTTGGAAGACATTTTTATGTGCGTAAAAATGAGACAGGCTTCTATCCACAAAAATCAGATTGCTACAAACACAGACTTATGTGGCCTTTAACGTGTTTGCCTGCTCTGATACCAATTGAAAAAGCGGGGGTACAACAACCACACCCAATATTTCGTTTAGGCATTCTGTATGGACTAACTCCAATATAATTCAAAGAGAATCAACTAGACAGTCAGACTCAATCAAGGAAAATATATCCAAGAGTTATATCTCTGTTTCTCAATGTAATCATTAAATCAAACAGATAGAAATCCGTGAGCCTGATTATTATGAGAAACACCTTGAACGGTAACAAAGACCAATGTTCAAGTGTCAATCAATTTCAATCAACAACCAAAGGTTGAATTTACCAATTGATTGAACTACGCAATACGTGTGATATTTCAATTATATAGAAAATATAATGCGGAAAAGAAATAACACAGAGACCAGAAGTTTTGTTAACGAGGAAACCGCAAATGCAGAAAAACCCCGGGACCTAGTCCAGATTTGAACCCCACATTGTATTAAGCCGCTACAGACTCTAGCCTACTACAAGTTAACTTTGGACTGGAATATAGTTGAGCCTTAACCAATCTCACACTGATCAAGGTACAGTCGCGTTCATCTGAATCCCAACATGACTCTACGCACTTGATTCCCTTAGCTGATCTCACCCACAACTAAGAGTTGCTACGACCCAAAGTCGAAGACTTTATAAACAAATCTGTCTCCCACAGAAAAGTCTATTCTGATAGATAAATCTGTCCCCCACATAATCACCTACGAAGTTTTTGTTCCGTCTTTTGATAAATCAAGGTGAACAGGAACCAATTGATAATTCGGTCTTATATTCCCGAAGAACAGCCTAGAAATATCAATCACCTCACAATAACTTAATTATATGGTAGTAGAACAAGTTATTGTGGAATCACAAAGAATGGGACGAAGAGCTTTGTGATTACTTTTTATATCTTACCTATCAGAGATAAATCTCGAGCAAATCTTAGAGATGATAGTACTCAATACGATAGAACAAGTAAGATCAGAACATGCAACCACATAGAAAATAGTTGGGTCTTGCTTCAGAATCCCAATGAAGTCTTTTAAGTCGTTAACTTATAATGGTTTTGGAAAAACCTAGGTTAAAGGAGAATCGAATCTAGTCGCAACTAGTATCACACAGAAGGTGTGGGGATTAGGTTTCCCAGTTGTTAGAGTTCTCCCTTATATAGTCTTCAAATCAGGGTTTGACAACTTTGTAATAAAGCAATCAATATTCACCGTTGGATGAAATCCTTATTTAAGATTCAAGCTAAGTTTGCTTAAAACCAAGGCAATATCTCTCCACCGTTAGATGGTCTTAGCTTGTTACACACAAATGAAATATACCTTCATTTAGATATGGGTAACCGTACCTAAACATGTATATTGAGTTGGCTCAATAACAGTTAACCGAAGTTTGCCATATGAACACTTTTGTGTTAACCACATTCATCTCAACACTTATAGATCAAATGATACTCAAATGAATCTAATTGTGTTACTCATAGAGTTGTTCAATTATTTATATTTTTACATAGAAGTATACACGACACAATTGAAACAAAATCGGATTTGATTCAAAGAATCAATTCATGAACATTTAGCCACGGTTTGCAAAGATTGCATTCCTTAATATATAAATGTATTTATTCATGAGTATGAAAACATACTTAACTGATTTAGAACTTAACCACTTAAGTTTGCAAATGGGTACGCAAACTTAAGTTTCAGACTTTGATCTTTTCCGACAGTTTGCAAATGGGTACACATACTTGGTTCCCGGACCTGAATCATTCTTTCAACAGTTTACATAATGGTACACATACTGTACTATATCCAGACAATGGTTAATTGTTCTAAACACCCATTTCAATCATTGAAACATCATTAGAAGACGACAATAGCTGTCTCACATAAACTATTTGCTTATAAGTAATTTTCAAGTGATCAATACGAAACATTCCGAGTCTACATCAAATGATTGTCTCACACAAATCATGTAAGATGTTCCAAGGAGATTTTCACATGATCATTTTTTGACTTTCGTCAAGAATAATGATGAACATAGTTAAAGCAAAAATCTTTCCAACACATATTTTGAGAAATATATACGCGAGATAAACTCGCTTGAAATATCAAATGTGTATAATATAAAGTTTATATAGCTATACGACTTAGTCTCAATAGGAGATATAATAGAATAGACTTCTGAGTGATAGATGAGTTTAAGTCTCCAAATACCTTTTGTTGATGAAGTTCCTCCAAGCTCCCCTTAGTAGATCTTTGTCTTCAATCGATGAACGCCGTGAAGTCTAAAGCTCAACTACATATTTTATCCTAATCAGAGACATAGCTATAAGTAGACTAGAAATCAAGACTTATAGTTTTGAAAACTAAACTTGACAAACAAGCTTAAGATAACAACGCTTGCGAGTTCGACCGAGCAGTGCTCTAACAAACTGTACTCTGTGTGGCACTCTAGTTTTCCACAAATTTTTCCATACATCCCTAGGAATTATATAACCGTTTACAAAATTATTAACATGATCAGTGTTAAGAGTGTTGTAAGCACTTTTAACAGAAAAATTTACCTTTTCTATTTGGTTTCCAAATGAGATAATCCTCACTAGTAGAAGGAATGGACATGTTCAGGATTGCATTAGCAGTTTCTTGATTAAATAGAGAATTAACAAGATTGACATTCCAAATTCTAGGTTCAGGCAAGTAAAGATCACAAACAAAAGTATAGGTAACAAGACTAGAAAGACCCATAACTGGGACAAGTGGACTACTAAGGCTAATAATCCAGTTGTATAGCCAAATGTTTATTTTAGTGCCACATTAGACAATCTATATAGAGTGTTGTTGAACAACCTCAAGACCAGAGTATATACTCCTCCAAAGCCAAGAACAATCATCCTGAAGTAAACTTCCATTTTTACCATACTTAGCTCTAACAATCTGCATACAAAGAGAACCATTATCATTACAAGCTTTCCAGGCAAGTTTTGTTAATAAAGCAGTGTTAAATTGTTCAAGATTCCTAAACCCAAGACCTCCCAAAGCTTTAGGAATACTAAGCTTGTTTCATCCTATTAAACATAAACCTCTATTGTCCTGATGGCCCCACCAAAAATGTCTCTGAATAGAATTTATTTGATTTATCATAGTTTTAGGAATTCTAAAACTACCCATTTGATATGTTGGTAAAGCATTAAGGACATGCTTAACCATAGTAGGTTTTGCAGAATGATTCATAGTTTTCCCTTTCCAATTTTTGAGTCTAGCACTAAAGGATTGAATAATAAGATTAAAAGCTTTGGTTTTGTTTCCTCCTAACAAGAGAGAGAAAGAGAGTAACACCAAGATATTTATCAGTGTCTTTCATTTCAGTTATTTTAAGTTCTTAAGCCAGAGTAACTCTAGAACTAGGACTCAATTTATGACTAAATTAAACACTAGACTTATCCAGGTTTAACATTTGTCCAATCAGTTAACTAAATTTATCCAAAACACTCATAATGCCAGTAATATTATGCATGTCAGCTTTAGTGAATATAAGAATATCATCGGAAAAACATTAAGTAAGTGATACATGGTGCATTTCTAGCTGCACCTGAAATCAAATGATTAGTCTCAGCAGTCAAAAGAAGTCTAGACAAGTATTCCATGCATAGAATACAAAGGTAATGTGATAATGGATCACCTTGCCCGATACCTCTAAAAGGAGTAAAACTATGAGTACGAGTACCATTTAATAAGATTGATATTTGAGTAGTAGAGATGCATTGTTCTAGATAACCACAAAATATCTCAGTGAAACCAAATTTTCTAAGCAAGCCTAATAAGAAAGGCCACTCAATCCTATCAGAGGATTTAGAAAGATCTAGTTTTACGACCATAGTACCACTGTATCCTTCTTTGTGTTTTATGGTGTGTACCATCTCATGAGCAACAATAATGTTGTCATGTATTCCTCTCCCGAAAACAAAAGCTGCCGGTTAAGGAGATATTAAATGCTTCAAATGAGCATTGATTCTATCAGCAATAATCTTATAAATAATCTTATATATAGTGTTACACAAACGTATATGTCTAAAATCAATAGGTATTTTTGCATCATAAGACTTAGAAATCAAACTAAGATAAGTCTTATTGAATTCAGAAGGCATAAACCCAGTTTTAGAAAAACTTTGAACATTATTTGCAACAACACTACCAAAAATGTCCCAATTACACTACCAACAATGTCCCAATTATGCTGGTAAAAACCAGCTTGGAAGTCATTAGGACCTGGAGAACTCCAAGCAGTCGTATGCTTGATAGTCTGATGTATTTCCTCACTAGTTGGAATTCTAGTAAAAATAATATTATTCTGATCAATAATTATAGTTGGTAAAATATCAAAACTATCATCAAAAAGGATTGGATTGGTAGTCTTACTAACATCATCAAAATGAGAAACAAAGCATATTAGCCATATTATTGCAATCATTATACCAGACACCATTTGAACCACACATACTATCAATGCTTTTTCTAAGCTAAAGTATGAAAATATTTAGTATTATTATCTATTTAAGTTATGAATTTGTCTCCTGATATTTGTTTATAAAATTCAGTCTTAATACTAAACCAGTCATCAAGCTTCTTAATAATACTTATTATATTATCATGTTGAGATGCATAAAATTTTTCATTTTGGACAACCTCAAGTTGATTTTGTAGATTATTAATATTCCTATCAATATCTCCAAACTTAATTTTGTTCTAATGAGATAGCCTTTTTCTAGTACTATTTTGCTTAGTTACAAGTTTAAAAACAGCAGAACCAGTAACATGAGAATCCCAAGCTAGCTTTAATTAATTTTTAAAAGCAACATGTTTCATCCACATAGCAATTTTTTTGAATGATCTCCAAGTTGTGAATGGTTTACTTTGTATTTGTAGTTCAGGATGTGAAGTTTATATATAACTGAACTGGAATTGGACTAGTAAAATTGTTTGGAAGTTGTTGTTTTTCCACTCTTAACAATGACAATTATAACATTGATATTTCCACAAACTGCAAATTCAAACAGGTTTGATTCCTCAAAATTAATCACTCATTTCTCAACCTATGTGGGCTGGGTTGCATAGACGCGGACACGACGACGCGGACACGACACGACGCGGACACTACAAAATTCTCAAAAAACTAGGACGCGGACACGTATATACATATTTTATTTATATATTAGTTATATATACAATCATATATTTATACAGTAAAGTGTTTCGATCCTGAAAATTAGAAAATGATGCTACATTATGTTGTTTGTGTATAAATTTCAAAAGAAAAGAAGACATCGTTTGTTTATACACGCCGAAGGTCAAGCAATCAATCACTATTAAACACATGGCACAATCAAAATGCATTCTTAGAACAACACACGCCCAACCAAGGGTATATATAATGTCATTTCCAATTACAAAACCCTAATAAAGACCTAACTATCCTATTTATTCTCTCTATCTTTTTATTCTCGCCTCCTCTTCTTCATTTTCCTCCACTGTCGAATTGTTTTGTTTCATCTTTTACTAACATTATATCGGTAAATCCACATATACCTAGTTACCTCTTCTTTTCCATATTCTTTAACGTTTTTCCTTTGTTACCTATGTTGTGATAGCAGGATAAAAAATTATTCCAAGACTTAACCTTTGTATCTTGATGTATGTAAAATAAATATTGGTGATCATTGTTTACTAACGAAAGATTAATGTTTATGGATATGTAATATAATTAATTAATGTTTCAGTTACATTTCCTTAAACTTTTTATTCTGTATTCTAATCGGATGAATCGGTTTAATGATTGATCTAAATGTTTGTCTTTCTTCATTTAGTTAATAATAGTAAAAATAAAGGAAGAAGTTTAAATGAAAATAAAAATATAAAAACGCATCAAATCCGAGTCATCAGTGCCGTCCAAACAAAACGCGCGTTGGACGTGCACATTGGTGCGTCGGACACGCGTCATGCCTTCGTCCCACGCGCGTCATGCGTCCGATGCGGACACGCCTTAAAAAATGCAGCGTCCGTGCAACCCAGTATGTGGATGTTCTAGTTCTCAAAACTCAACAACTTGTTGTGCCTGCCCTTATCTAGCTGGTAGTGGTATATGGTAAATATATTAAGAGAAAAAACTTCCGGTCTTTTTATCAAATTACACATTTGCGTAGGCCATAAAAGGGACTCCTTCCAGGAAAAATTGCACATTTGAATAGAGTGTCATTTTACAACAAAAAAACCTGGCATTTTTAGGGGCAACTCAAAAGGATTTAGGGACCAACAATTTATACCCAGCCAAGGGAACTAGTTAACGGATACCCCATATGACATTGAAGTTACTTAAATGCCCTTCCAGTAAAAAGAAAATAAAAACCAAATCAAAATCATTCCAACCCATTTCAACTCTTCTTCTTCTACTCTTCCCATTCACTCCCGATTGTGGAGGTAAAAAAAAAATTCCCTCTTTCTTCAATTCATCGTCGTCATCGTGAATCGCCAAATTAAAACATCATTGATTCGTTTATAAAACGATGGGTAAGGGCGATGAACCCCACAGACCTAAAACTAAAAACGTTCCTCACGGTATCGATCCAAAAATTGGAATTTTAGCAAGAAATAAAGAGATTATTGCTGAAATTGACGAAGAACACGAAGATCGCGAAGAACACGAAGCCGCGGATTTAGTTGCTGGTGGCGATTCTGATAGTCAAACACTCCGACAACTTCAAATGGCCCCAATTAGGTAAGATTCAATCATTTTTTGGATTTATGTCACTTTAATTCGACGAATCAAATTTTTTTCTTCTAGGGTTTTTCTATTTTTTCCCAGATTCGGGAGATATTCATGATTTTAAACTCCCGAATGTAGTCGTGTTCTTCATTTCTCAAGAACATCGACAGTATTCGGGAGATAGAATTATAGGTTAACTTCCAAATATTGTTGGTCATATCTTCTTGTGAAGAAGATGGATATAATCGGTAGCTTACATAATTTTTTGACTTCCGAATATATTGATGTAGAGACACAGTAATCGGAAATACACTTACTACCGAATATATATATATTTTGAAAAATTCACTAAATTGTGATTTAGGCAAAACCCCATTTTGGGGACAGTGTATATATATTCGGAAGAGAATATAATGTTCTATACTTCTGATTGTAAAATGTTGAACTGAAATAGTTTTGGGGCCATATATCATTCGGTAAAAATTATTATTAATGACTTCCGATTATATAGGATGAAAAACTTGGAGTTTCTGAACTCCAATTGATGAATATTCGGTAGCAAATATATTAACAATGACTTCCGATTGTTCTTTATTCGGAAGCTAAATGTTTCCTTTTACTTCCGATTGTGTACATTCGGGTTTTAATTTTGTAATTTGTATTCTAATTGTATAGTTTGTAAACGTTGTTCCTTATTTTTTGTTTAGGCAAAATCGAGCTAAGCAAGTACCCAAAACAGACGACTTAAGGCCTCGTCGAAAAGGGAGTCGGAAACTATCAGCTAGTGCTAGGAGAGAAAGGGGTGCCAAGGGAAATTCAAGTTCTGAACAAGGTGTAGAACCAATTCCTCCACAAGGCAGTCAAGGTGGAAATTCAAGTGATGAAAAAGGTGTAGAACCAATTGCTCCACAAGGCAGTCAACAAGGTGCGCAACCAAGTGCTCAACAGGCCACTCAACAAGGTGCAGAACCAACTGCTCCAGAAGGCAGTGAATAAGGTGGTGTAGAACAAAGTGCTCCACAAGGTGGTGTAGAACAAAGTGCTCCACAAGTTACATCCCAACATGAACTTGAACCAATTGATCCAACTGAAGATGCTCGAGATGAAGGTGCTGAAGCTGCAGGTGCTCAAACTCGTGGTCATGCAGAACTTGGAGGTAGTCACGGTCGTAAAGTAAAATCAAAGAATAAATGAATGACAAACTTCCGTTTCATAGTATTTATAGTTTGTGTTGGATTATGTTGCTTTTAAGGTTTGGATCGGATTTTAAGTTCTTAAATCACGTTATGGTTTGTGAATAGTTAGTTTGATGGATTATGAATGGTTAGTTTTATGGATTATGAATGGTGTATGAATTTAACAATGGTTTCTGAATTTTGAAGCACAATCGGGAGATTTATTAATTTAAATATCTTCCGAATGTGGAAAACAATATATTCAGAAGCCATAAAATTGAAATTACTACCGAATATAGTAGTTGAGCATTTCGAAATTCCAAGGATTATGGTCGTTCCGAAATGCCAAAACCTAAGGATTTTGGCAGGTTTGGATTGTTGAGCCACTCAATAATCGGAGATTTGGTTAACTAAATTTACCTCCGATTATTACAAGTTCAAAATTTGAAAAATCTCTGTTTTTCCAAAATTCTGATTTTTGGGCCATCGTATATTCGGGAGTTTATTCAAATGACATATCTTCCGAATATTACTGTGGTAGAACCTACCATGCCATGGCTCTAGGTGGTTCCAAGGGCCATTTTAGAAGGTTAGGCAACATACATTCGGGAGTTTATGTAAATTATATTACTTCCGATAATTACAAGTTCAAAATTTGAAAAATCTTTGTTTTTTCAAAATTCTGATTTTTGGGCCATCGTATATTCAGGAGTTTATTCAAATGACATATCTTCCGAATATTACTGTGGCAGAACCTACCATGCCATGGCTCTAGGTGGTTCCAAGGGACATTTTAGAAGGTTAGGCAACATACATTCGGGAGTTTATGTAAATTATATTACTTCCGATTATTACTAGTTCAAAACCAGAAAAATCTCCGTTTTTCCAAAATCTGATTTTTGGGCCATCGTATATTCGGGAATTTATTCAAATGACATATTTTCCGAATATGACAAGTTCAGAGTCTGAGTTCAAAACGAAAAGAAATGAAAAAAATGAAACAAAATTCATTCAAATACTGCACCCACTACATTCGGACGCATGCTTCTTATTTTGTCTTCCGAATGCATTCGGAGGATAAAAATAATATATTATCTACCGATTATGTAAGGGCAAATTTGCCATTATAAATTACGCGAGAAAAGGGCTGGCTACAATTTACATTTGTGTGACCTTTTTTGTTTTATTATTGTCCCCTAAATCCTTTTAAGTGGCCCCTAAAAATGCAACGAAAAAAAAAAGACCATAAAACGGATTCCTTACCTTCGGGGGCCCTTCACTGTGTTGGCCCAATTAAGGAGAAGATATAAGAGCCATTAGATTGGGTGTAACCCTAAGCCCTAAAAACTAATCTTACATACAAAAAAATAAAGGAAAGGAAAGCTTTAGAGGAGGCAGTTGATGAGATACTGAAACTAGTCTTGTGTCGTCTGTCTATGAAATCAAACATTTCCGTTATGGAAGAAGGCGTTGAAAGAAAAATTACCAACAAATTGTTATGTTTTTGGTATGTGTGGAATCGGAAATGCAGCTCATATGCTTCTTATCAGTATTACAAGAGAAACGAATACACTCAATATGACATCGCATCTTGTTCCGGGTATGCTTTTAATTTACAGAATTTCATTTTTTTTCCCTGTAAAATTCTCTCATCCTTCTTTTCTCTTTAATTTCATTTTTAATTTACATCTATGACTATCTTGTAAATTTAGAGTCGTCATATTCAATTGCCACAGTTAAAATTAGGGTTAGTATTGAGAATCTAAGTTGGATAATTTCTTACTTTTTTTTTTTTTTTTTGTATTTAAATGAGTATGAAATTAGTACACATTATCAACTTTATGAAGCTTATAATCTGTCACTTTAGAGTATTTAAGTTACTGTTTCTTTTACTTTGCTCATACAATGTGGTGGTGGTGGATTATTGTATGTTATCGACATCAAGTGATAAATTTAACATATATTAGGTGGCTCTTGTGTGTTGCTTTTTCTTCATTTCAGGCAGAAGAAGGTCAGCTTGATTATATGGGAAAATTATCACCATAAAAAAAATATCCATACATAGCTGCGAAGTGGTTCTTCAGAGCAGTAGATACAGTAAGTTCTGTTAGAAATTCAGGGTGCCACGAAATTTTGTTTAATTTAAGCTCATGGGTATCAGCTAGCAGTATGTGAATTCACCAACTAATCGACACTCTTAAATTATTCATTTCGAGGAAAATGACACTGAAATTTCCACCAGCTGCAAATTAACACCCAACCTCATTTCTTGTTTTAATTTCAGACATGTAGGTTATAGTTTTCAGAACTCAGCAAATTCTTGTTTCATTCGATGATTAACAGACTGACTTTTAGGAGCTAAGTACCCTTCCAGGTTTCTATCTTTTGCAATTTAGCGAAAGAGCTATAGCCACCAAGTTTTCAAAATTACTAGCTCCAAAATTAATACACATTACTATTTGTGATCCTCCTTTGGAACAAGCATCAGTAAAATCTTCAGTCTCTATCATGGAATAACCATTTCTTTAAATTACGTTTGCTTGCTTTGTGTGACTTATGCACTGAATGACAAGTTCATTGTTTTATTCATTTCAGGATATGTACGTACTAGATGAACGTTATAAAAAAAACTACCTTGTGCATTGCCTGTGGAATATTTAGGAACAAGAAAGCTAAATGGATATACATCGCTATTTTGGACTACTGAAGATCATCAGGTGAATTCATAACTCTTTGATTTTCACCCAGTAACTTTCTTCTTTACATTCATCATTCATGTCTAATTTTTTCTGACTTGTGTATTCTAAAGGTACTTTCCAATCACAACATTAGAAGTAGAAGCCACCAGAAAGCCAAGCACGCAATGGATTGGAGAAACTTCTCTCGATCCGAAGCTTAAATGCCATGCATATTCATATGTTGGTCTTTGCAGTAACTTTTCATTCCTGCAACTTAAAAGCTATTCAAGGTTTATCACTTGTTTCTACGTCTTCAACTTTTGTTGTAACACCCAAAGAATCTCTGTTTGGGTTCTTATCAATTCAATGGAATTTGAACTGCCGTCACATATTGTAGCTGTCAATCAATTCTAGGCAACTATTAGGTTTTCTGAAACTTCCTCTTGGCATATGAATCCAACGATTTCTAGTATTTAGGGTATAATTTTCACACATAAGACTAGACAAATTGAGTCTCCAGGGCCATAAGCATTGAAAGGTTTTGTGTTTTTATTCTCTGTGTTTGTGCCTGTTTACAGTCTTATGAAAATGCTGGCAAATTCAACAGTGGGAGATAGCCTTTTCTGTCTGGTGCATAGAGATTGACTTCGATACCCTGGTTGTTTCAAATGAATACTTTGCTAGGTTGAGATCTTTGAATATTACATGTTTTCTCTTGGCATTTTATTGTTGCGTTTTTTCTTTCTTTTATGTTAATATCATCTTGATGTCGGTATTTATCTCTAACTTACCAGTGGATGATTTCATTTGGATTTGATATATATATGCTCTCAAGCTGGTCAAGATTGACACACAATCATCTGGTTCAGTATTTATGAAATTACTGAGTAACTTTGACTGCTGCATACAGTGCACCCATAGAATTGATAAGAAATGGATATCATGGTTGTAAGCCGCGTGGCTGGTACCAGTCACATTGACGTTCAATTTTGTACTTCGCAATAATTCTCTAACAATGCTTACATACTGAAATAATGCGCTTTAGATAAGCTGTTTTAATTTGCCCATACAAGTCATTTATGTAGAAAGTTACCTGGCATGCATCTATCAAACAGTCTACTTTTTATTTCTCAAACTCTGTTAGAATGATCTAAGATTACTTTTGTCCTACACTTCATAGCCAATTTGACATACTATCCTCAGAAAGTAAATCTTTTCCCTTTAGACACACATCAAACATCAGGGACGACTTGACAATGCCACTTAAAATGAGCTTAGAATCTGCCTGAGTGTCTTTAGAGGAGACACCCAACAAGGATGTCAATTGCAAAAGCTTATCCACTCTTTGAATCTTGCTCATAGGTATCCTACGCAGTATCTCCTCAATAGATTTGGTCTTCTCTTTTTTTTAAGCTACACCAACCTCAAAGTCTACCACAGACTATAGGGTAATTGGTGACCTCCATGAAATCTATTTGTGGATTTGGATAATTGATGTTAGGTATAAATGCCCGTCTCTGTCTTCTGAGAATTGGTCATCTCTAGTAATCTATTTTAAACATTTGAACCCTTTTGTTCATATTCTGTCTAGTTTTCTTAAAAAAAACACGTTCAGAAGAACGAGCATCAATTCTTATATGAATCAATGATAATGATTTGTGGTTCAACGATGAACAGGAAGGCCATGGCGAAGTTTCAAGCTTAGAATGATGCCGAAGGAGAGTCTGATGGCGAACAGATTGAACATTCTATAATGGTGCGTAGTTCTTCTGAGTGGACTTTAAATGCATGTTGCCAACTGTTTCATTCCAAGTCAGTTTGTGTGTTTCAGAATTTGCTTTTGCTAATTTTCAATTGGAAAGATTGTGGTGCATGCTTTGGGAAGTCATTTATTAACGAAAATGAAGTGGAAATTAGTTTTATTAACTTCTTACCATGACACTTTCAAGGATCCAGATTCAGCATTTTGTTTGGAAATGTACTTTGGCATATGGTGTTGCATTTGCAACTACTACATGTTTCATTTATAGCTTTTCAGTACTACGAATTCCAGTTACTATTTTATTGGACACATTACTAATGCTACTCTTACACTTCAGTTACTATTTTAGTCACATTATTGTGAACATCTCTTTATATTATTGCCCTTTTTTACTAATCTGAACTTTTTGTCTCTATCATTGTCTATTTCTGCAGCCACTGGAAGTACCTTGGGAATCTGACAGTTAATATGAATTCCCAGTTGAAGTTGCATCAAAAGAAATATTTTGTTATTTGAATTAAGTTTCATCCTTTTTAAATGGCAACTTCAACAAGAATTTACTAGTTAAAGAAAGTTTATACTCTAGGGGTTGCTATGATACTTTGTACAACAAGAGCACTGAGAGAACTCCAAGCAGAATTCTTATTGGGTTCTGACCACTTTGATGCAGCAGGTAAAGCTCTCCTTGCAGCATTGCAGTGGTTACAAAATGCAACGCATTTTGTGTTTGTTAAAATTCTAGTTTATACTGTGAAACAATTGAACAAGAAAGGTAATGGAATGATTGTCTTGTTGATGTACAAAATCAACTATTAGTATATTTGCTAGCCTGACCTTGTCAGTCAGTTTCATGTCTACAATGTTAACTACATATTTATAGTTGCCAATGAGATAAACTGGCAATGGAAACCAGTTTGTCTAGTACACTCTAGTTCAATTTTTGTTCATGAACTTCAAATCCACAGTTTTTTATTATCTTCAAATTCAGTCTTTGATTTATCAAAGTAATTCATTTCTTGGTTGAATTCTAAGAATAGGTTCTAGTTTTCAGAACTGCATTTATATCCGTCTCATCAAACAGTGGGTCATGACTCTGTCCAGCCCCTATCACTGGATACATGGTGAATATAACACCATAGTCAGCCCTAATTCCCTAACCCTAACTATAAATAGAAAAGCTTGATAGAGAGAGAGAGGAGAGTATGATTCAGGGGTTCAAAGAGACAGAGAGAGTCTGAAGAAATGAGTAGATAGATCAAAGCAGTTAGTTATTGGTTGATCCAAATCCAAATACTAAAACAAATATATGAAGATAATGGAAGTAGGTGTTGGAAGAAAAGCTTACAATAGATCAAATTTGTTTGGATTGTTGCTGAAAAATACTAAGAAGACCAAAAAGAAAAGGAGGAAAAAGATACAAAATTAGGTACGCATGATCTTTGTAATTGGTATGTGCGGCTTCGGAATAGTTAGCTATTTCACATAAATCTTTCATCTTGCTGTGTATCTTTCGATCTGTGGGAGATTCGTTCAGTGTAATCTGTATTTTTTTCCAGATCTAATCCATAAATACCTCATGGAAAGATACAAACACTGAAAAAGAAGAATCATAATGTGAGAAATTGCATAGCAGGAAATGGCTCAGAAGATGATGTTCTTGTGGATGGTTTGGATGCTTCAGAAGATAAACTGATAATCATTCACTAATTATATAGACTCCTACCACAGTTTACTTATATTATGGTTAGTGTGGTTACAATGCCTTAATTAACATCACACTAAGTTATTCTGTTAATTCAATATTGTGTTTCCTTAAGACTTATATTCATCTATATGTTTTCTCACCCCCTGACCTGAATCACAAACAGATCATTTCTGTACCATGTAGCCCATGCGTTTTATTTAGTTATGCTACTGCCTGTTATGTTCATGATGTTCATTTTTCAGCATCTTCATTTTTCAGCATCTTCATTTTGTCTACCTAGTCTATACATTTTGAATTCATTTGGGATTTTGAGTATGTTCATTTTCCTAAATTGTACATTGTGTTTTACTGGGTATGATTTTGCTCTTTTGATTATATTGATTCTGAGTTTGTTTGGGTATGAAATGAAATGAGTGTTTGCTTAGTTGCTTACATGAAGTTAAATAGGTTATCCAGGAATAACCATCTCTTTAAATTATGTATGCCTGTTTTGTGTGCCATATGATTTGTTTCTGCGACTTGTGCACTGAATGGGAAGTTCATTGTTTTATCTATTTCAGGATTTATTCGTACTAGATAAATGCTACAAAGTAGCTACATTGTCTATTGCCTGTGGAATGTTTAGGAACAAGAAAGCTAAATGGGAAAGACATCACTATACCCCTCATGGTACAAATTTAACACATCTTGCAGACGAACCCAACTCGCTAACCGACAGAGAGTGGAAGGATCTTGTGTAATTTTGACCTGCTGAAGAGCAGCAGGTAAAAAGATTTAGAACTCTGTCATGTTCACCCAGTAATTTCCTGCTTTACATTAATGTCTAATTAATTCTGACTTGTGTATTTCGTAAGGTATTTCATATTGCAATATCAAAAATAGAAACCGGAACCACCAGAAAGCCAAGCACACAGTGGGTAACCTCCCTCGAAGCAAAGCTGAAACGGTGCGTACATGCAAAACATTACAAAACTTTACAGTCACTTTTCATTCCTGCAACTTGAAAGCTGTTCGATGTTTATTATCTGTCTGTGTAAAACATTATAAAACTCGTCAAGAATGGGAACACTGTATGCTAGTGGACACTGGATAGTGCAACATGGCCACCATGTTTTAGGGCTGCCAATATTTACGAAACTTTCATTCTTTCACAATAACTTGCCTAGCAGTGGTTTTCCATACCTGGGATGTCTTTTCACTTTCCCATAATCATACTAATTATATTTGACTTTTGAGGATAGCTGTTCTAAATATTCTTTTTAGAACAATATCATAAGAGTTGTAATGCATTACGGTTCGGTTATGGTTGTTAATTATGTCTTTTCTGTGTAATGCAGGTTAAGAAAAAACGAAAGGGTGGAGGAGGACACAAACTATCCATGCAATTGAAAGAGTTCAGTGGAATTCAAGTGTTAATTGCAGGATAACAGCAAGGAATTTGAGGACTAATGAAGTTGGAGGGGTCATATATGGTTGCACATGGTACGCCATGAGGGAATTTCTCTCCAACAAGATATTTGGTTAGTTCATCGATCTGTCTCTAGGTCTATTTTGTGGTAGAATTGCACTAATTTTTTATATGTTTTTAGAATTTCTTTTTGCTAATTGTGATAAAGTCTTTCGTAATAGGTTCACCATTTGCGCACTTAGCATACGTAAAGAAGATCAAACCTGGGTTGCCACCCTTGTTTAATTACTCAGATCGACAACTACATGGAATTTATGAAGTTACAAGCAGTGGGGAAATGAATATCAACCCGTATGGATTGAGTGAGGATGGTAAACAGCCAACTAAATATCCTGCACAGGTATACTATCTCAATGTACCTAGAATCTGTTCTTTCCAGGGTCGATAGCAGGCAACGAATTTCTAATTTCAATAATTGTCCGTGCTCAGGTTCGCATATGTATCCGAAAGCGATGCAAGTCACTTTTCAGTACAAACTGTATACAGTTAATGACATATTCCCTCACAAGAACACTTTTGTTCCGTTGAAAGCATTAGGAGAAATAAAAATATCAGAGTCAGCTGAAATTGAAGAGACAGAAAGCTGTAATTTGTAGACGAAACAGGTAGCAAAATGAGATCCCTGGATACAACCAATGAACTATTGTTTAATCTGTCTGTCTGTCTGTACACGAAATTCTCTTATTATTAGTCTGTCTGTACTCAACATTAATTAAGAATTAATTCTGCATAAGCTTTAGTATGTACTATGAAATTGTTAGTGTAAAAAACTTACCTCTTTGTAGGGGCGAAATATCGCACAGAGCAAATCCACAGCTTCGCTTTAGCTAAGACAACCACCAACACGAAG